>MU843027.1:12885-67138 GCA_030867305.1 Colletotrichum zoysiae | reverse complement strand
ATGTGGATGGACCGGTGAGGGGGGGGGGGGGGGGGTTGGAAAACCCAAATAACCCAGCTGCCTGAGGGATGAGGCGGGGGAGCACTACCTACCTAGGTACTCTCCGTAGTGTAAACAAGACGGCAGAATGAAACCTTGGCCTCCTGGTAGGGAGACGGGCCAATGGTCCACCCGCGTTGGACGTCCACTCTTCCCGAGCCCACGGGGCGTCCTGGTGCCGTTGAACTCTCTGAAGTATCGGTGCGTCCCCGGCTCGGAGTATACATTGACATGACCAGGCCTAATAATGTCGGGCCTGTCCCGGCCCTCCCCCTCTCCCTCTTGATCGCCTGCGGACACCGTTTTGTCTTGCCCCCCAGTCCACGGGCCGTCACGGACCACGAGTGTCTAGTGGCTTGCGGCCGCTGAAGCACCTCCCACTTATACACGCACTTGGCAAATCCAAACATATTACTACTACAGCTTTGGAGATCCCATCCCGGCACACACAGAGAGAGCAGGAGAGAGCAGCTCATGCCTGAGGTTTCCTTTGTCGTCGGGCGCAAAGAGGAAAGCACATACTTCCAGGTGACCTTAGCTCTCCCGAGCGGGAAAAGTCCGCAAAGCCAGGACCCATTAATCAGGACAAGGCCCCTTCCACTACCTAGGTAGGTAGGTAGGTAGATACGTACATTCATTCCTACGGTACCTACCCAGGTACGGTACGTACCTCCCTGTACTCGGTACCTATCTTAGGTAGTACGATGTATGTGTCCCTGGCAGGCCATCTTGCCGTTTCGCCCGTCTGTCTCCTTGCCACTGACACTTCACTGCTGGTTTAATACATCCTTAGCGCGTCCGTGTACTTCGTACATCACTTACGTATTCGCAGAAGTGTGTGTGCCTTGGAACATGCCAAACTCTAACCGATTTCTCATCAGGTTTTCGGTCGCCTGATACGTGCCGTACAGATACCGGTGGTGCACAAACTACAATACAAGTGCACCATCGTGTCTAAAAGAGAGAGAGAGAGAGAGAGAGAGAGAGAGAGAGAGAGAGAGAGAGAGAGAGAGAGAGGGGGGGGGGGGGGGGGGTTAGTTAGGTATACCGCACGCAGACCCATTGTGCCAAGGGACTCTTTGCGAAGCGAAGGGTCGACTGACTGACAGACAATGCGAGTCTTTGGAGGATAATTGGCGGTATGCCGCCCAGCCAGCTTGCGAGTCCCAAGTAAAGTCTGTCTCGATGCGAGACCGTCCCAGACACCGGATCTCGACTGTGCCCATCGACGAGAGATCGGCCAAGGCCACGACGTCCCAAAGATCTCTCTGGGGCAGGAGCTGTGGAGAGGTGGACCGCAGCCCCCCGAGCCCATTCATGGCCAGACGCCTACCGGCCAGTAGATCGCACTTCACTCGGCCAACTTTGTCTCGCTCGCCTCTCCAGAGTCCGAACCTCTCTGCTCTGCTCTGCGGACACCAAAAGACCCAGATCCCGAGAGAGAGATGCCGAGATGTCCAACGGACTGGTAATTGGGCTCCTCCTCAGATGGATCCCGCCCACAGCCTGTCACCATGTCCCCCCCCCCCTCTCCTCATTCTCCCGCTGTCTCCGCCTCCATCTCGTTCTCGTCCTATCCCCTCCGGTCCCGCGAGCGCCGCATGGACTCAGACATGCATGCGCATTCATCGGGAGGCATCTGGAGGCTCTACAATGGTTCGTGGCCCCAGAATAAAGGTCCTAAGGGGTTGACGATGGAGCCTGTCTGGATGGAAGGGTACCTACGCCAGTCCAGGAATGGTTGTCAATTCGTCGTTGTTACCACCTCGGATTTGATTGATTGCCCAAAGGCTCCGCAGCATCGCAACCATCTGCTGGGACAGTCCACCTCTTGCAACTTGCAATACGGAAAACACTGGAGCACGCCCCGGTGGACGGCATGGCTGGCGAGCGAGGGAGGCTAAATTCGTCAAGAGTGGAGGTACCAATTTTTTCTTATACATTTCCCACGTCGTACCCACTCACTGAGCATCACTGCATAATCCCATGTCATTCCTCTCCTGCGTATTTGCGTCCAAAACACCCTCACCTCGAGCACCTTGCTCTTTCTTGTGTTCCATTTCCCACTATGCAAGGGCGGAGCACATCAAGGGGCAGAGCGAGGGGGATACGGGGCGTTGATGGGATGACCCTTATACAGATCGCCGTCGATGAGGTTGTCCTGGGCCAGCTGATATCACATCGCTGGGTGTGCGGGCGTCTGCATCATTCGACCGCTGTCCTTTCTCTATCTCTCTCTCTCTCTCTCTCTGTCTGTGTGTTCCCCGTAGAGATTACGTGCGACAACAGCTTCTCCTCTCCATACCCCAGTCCCCATTTCTTGTCCCATTTGCACGGGGAGAAGGGGGTCCAAGTGACATGGGCGGTGGCGGCAGGCGGGGATGGGCACTGCGACCTACCATTCCCAGCTACTCGACACGGCGCACCCATTTGGGACTGTGTGTCTGTCTAGGTATTAACCAGCCCTGGGCCGTTGCTATCACGTAGGCGAGCGGAAACATCCGAGTTCCTTGCACGTCTGGACTCGGATGCCGAACATGGGGAGATTAGAAGGCAGAAAGCATGAGGCAACCAGGCAAGTAGAATTGATGAGCTACATACGAGCAGAGACTGGGAAAGGCACAGAGACGGACAGGGTTGGTCGTTTTTGCGCAATATGTGCGTCTACAAGCGGCAATGGCGCCTCCCCTTGCCTTGGCCTCATGCCTTTGCGCGCGCTCTCTGTCTCACCTCTCTCTCTTGGGCGCCCGCGGTCTCCGTCCCCGGCGGGGGTCCCCGCCTCGGTCCTTCTCTTTTGATATATATATATTTATTATTCATTATTTGTAGAGTTTTTTTAGTTTGATTTTATAATTTCTCTTTCTTCTCGGTTTGCTCTTGTTTAATCGGATGGACTATGAACTCACTTACACCTTTCCGTCCAGCTGCCCTTTACGTTGCTATCTGAGGCTTATCGTCTGTTGTGGCCAAGCTAGCATGTCCTAGACCCATGCTCTGCCGTCGTATGTTCGGTCCGGTTCGGCTTAGTCAACTGAAGGTACCAGGGGGGGAAACATGTGGTATGTAGTGGACGTACGTGCATGCGTGCCTGTGTCACACTATCTGAGCCGGTTGTCCCATCTTCTAGACGACACGCGGGCAGAAGACGGTTTAACGCGAATTCCATGATTGGATAGCGTCCTCTATTCCCTGGTCGTGCCGGACCTAGAAGTCGCTTTTTCATCGCAATAGTGTCGAGGCCTTAGTCTCCCTCTCTCTGCCTCTCTCCCGTCAAGTTTTTCCTGTTTTCTGTCCCTGCATCTCAACTCTTTGGCGGTTCAAAGTCTGATTGGGAACTCGCCGCGGGTCAGGTCCCATGAGTAACGTCATGTCGCGTGGAAGAAACTCGACGAGTGCAGCTGTGACCTGCCTACCTCCTTGTGTGAGGTTTTCTGGAACCCCGTCAACACCTAACAACAGGGTGGGGAATACATAGAGTTACAACAGTCATGTCATGCCGCCTCTTCCAAAGTTGTCTTGGTCGGGCTTGGTAAGCTTGGTACGGGAACCTCAACTGTTGTTTGTATCTGTCTGTTTCCTGTTGAATGTGAGAAGCATGACTCGGCACAACTGATCGGCGGCGCCTATGCTGTCGAAAGTCCGTCATCCTCAAGTTCTCCGTAGTCTCATATCAACACTCTCCTGCAACTCAGCTCTACCGGCACCTGATTTGTGCATGATGCAGGAACCAGGTGTCTGCATCGTGGGTCACGAGATAACTAAAAAGGCCTTTCTTCTTCTTCTTCGTTGGGGTTTTTTTTTTGATATGTTCATCAAATTCTTGATTTCTGCGTGCCTGGATAGGAAGATTCTTCCTTCGTCGGCTACGTAACTATGGTTAAACATGAAAAGTCCATATTCACATTCGTTTCAATCCCATTCCAGAATGTGTTGTGGTGTGTATCATCTCCCACCCCCCCCCCCCCCCCCCAAAAAAAAAAGAGTCTAAACCGCCCAATGGTTTGTTTGTGCCCGTAACAAATGACTAAAAGTGAAATAAAAGTTAAAAAATGCCATCCCAAAATCCTGTACAGCGCCTCTCTTTCTCCAGGGTTTCCAGTAAACAGAACGTTAAAAACCAGTTATAGTTGAGTTGATAGTGCAAGAATCCAACAACCTGGTCCCATGCACCACCCCAGTGTATGTTTGTTGAATCAGAATCAAAAAAGAAAAAGGCAAGGGAAAATGAGAAAATAGACAAGACGTGAAAACAATACAGACCCGGGCCTAAAAGACGTGCTCACCCGCCCACCTGTGAAATGCCACGACGATGAACCAACCCGTTTTGTGTTTAATCTACTACAAAGACCATCCAGGCAAAGTGTGTGAGTGTTTGGATTTTTCCGGGACCCATCCCATTCCAGCTAGAATGAAACTCCGGCTCGGAGAAAGGAGGGAATGTGAGGACAAGAGCCAAGAGACGAAACCCCCAGTTCGGGGCTTGAAGGAGGTGAACAAGCGAAAGAGCGACCACCCCCTTAAGATCCTTCGACGGCAACACAGCCACGAAGCTCAGGGTAACGTCGAACAAAGTTTTCATCGAGACGCCAGTTCTCGATCCGCATTGCGTGGGCGGTGAACGTGTCGCTCAGCCACATCTCTCCAGATTGCGGGTCGACTACCAAAGCGTCAATTGGTCGGCACGGCCAGTTGATAAGTCTGAGACTGGCCGAGTAGACGGATTGAAACTCTTCGTTGGCGTACACCTCCTGCCGCTCAATAAGTGCAGAGCGCAGAGGGGCCCAGAGTACAAGATCGACCCACTGGGGGTGCGGGATGCTGGTTTGGCAAGGCTTTGGCGTGAGTTCCGGCACAATGGCCGCATACGCGTCACGCGTTGGGTGTACCAACCAGGCAATGGCTCTTTGAGTGATGGCGAAGACTGCGAGGCGCTCGATGACATTGGTAACGCCTGCCGTGTTGACAAGAGCTGTAATTAGCTCGGCAATGGGGTGGTTGACGCCTGGACCCGTGACTGCTGTGGAGGCGGCTCGTTCAAGGTCGGCTAGCTGGCACCGTGGAGGTTCCGTGGTGGGTGAGGCCGGGTGGTACTCTAAAAAGTTCTTCACGTTGACCCTGGTAGGCCGTAGAAGGTTATCGAGGGGTTTCACTCGAGCCAGTCGGCGGCAATCCTGAATGAAGCCGACAATCAACTGGTCGATTCGACATGTGGGTGGGACGATGAGCGTCGGAACCTCCCATAGGATGGTGCCGGGCCGGCGGGTCAATGGGCCGACGGTTGTTGATAGTACACTGGAGTTGGGTATGAGTTCCACGACTGTTGGTGATGATGGAGATACGATTGATGATGATGAGAAATGGGCACCTGTTGGTGATGTCCCATTGAGTGGTTGTGAGGATATCCAGCGTCTACGAGCTGAGTGGTTAGCGTCTCAGAATTGCGTTGCAACCCAACCACCACATGCAGGGGAGACCACCCACCAGAGTCAACTTCGTCGTAATCCATCTTGGCTGGGATGCTTCGGGCGTCCAT
Organism: Colletotrichum zoysiae; assembly: GCA_030867305.1. NCBI lineage: Eukaryota > Fungi > Ascomycota > Sordariomycetes > Glomerellales > Glomerellaceae > Colletotrichum > Colletotrichum zoysiae. Next base: position 61,566 of record MU843027.1, on the reverse strand, counting down.
CATTGGCGCAGGAACACTCGTGGGGATGTAGCCAGCGCCATACTCGTCTGTGTTGGCCGAAGATGACGGGCTCGAGACGGTGGAGGGGACGGAAACGGGAATGCCTGGACCCCATGACTCTGAAGCATCCGGCATGGGCACGTAGGAGGGGCCGAGTTCTTGCATCACGTTGTAGTCGCCGTTGGAAGGAAAGGGTGAAGACCTTGGGCTTGGGACGGCCCCGCTAATGGAGCTAAGGTTGTCGTCGTACACTGGAGCCGAGTCAGCACGAACAAGAGGCAACCACGCAGAAGACGAGGCAACTGAGGAGGCAGCCATACCTGAGTTTGGGTAGGACTGCCCGTTGGGAACGCCCATGCTCTCGCGGAGCTTGAACAGTTCCTCTTCAAGGGCCTTGTTCTTGCGCAAAAGCTCCTGGACGGTCTGACTCTGGTCGCGGCCGCGTTCGCTCTTAAGCTCCTCAAGCTCACGCTCGAGCCTCTCGATGTGCTCCTTTGTCCTGGCTCTGATGGCCCGCTGAGCTTCTCTGTCATTGGCACGCTTGCGCGCCAGCTGAGAGGGCGTCAACGTTGAGACGCTTCTGGTGCCTGTTTGGGTAGAGGCGGCCAAGTCAACATAGTGTCCGTACACGAAGCAACGAAGGGGAAGGGAGATGTTGAGGGTAGTGGAGAAGGGCTAGAGAAGGAACGATCAAGGCGGTACCAACAACACAGGCGTGGTATGGTATACGACCTCGTCATCGTCATCTCCGTCCCTTGAAGAATCAAGTTGATTATGCGTACCCTTGCGCTTGGTGGGCTTCGTAGGCTCTGCAGAGGCTGATCGCGTCATGTTGTCTGTGGCGTACTTGTCGTGTTGTGCAACAACAGTAGTGGTGGCAGATCTTGTTCGGGTGTTGGCAACAACAGTATGGGCCATACTTTGGAGAAGAAGACGGGAGGAGAGTGAAGATATATGTTGAGAGGCAAGTTTAGTTACTGTTTGTTCGTGGTACGAAGGCAGGGCTCAAATGCAGAGGGTCAACTGGCAGCGCATCCGGAGTTATAAGATCCATTAACGACAGGAGCAGACGTAAGAACAGGGCTCCCAATGCCGGCGGCAAAGTAGTTTCAGGGCAGCTGGGAGCGATGGGTGAAGGGGGGGTAGCAGTGCGGCGGTACGTACACTGGAAGGGGGGGGGGGGCATGGGTCTAGGGGAAAGAGTGTGTACGATGTATTACAGTATACGTACACTGCACTGGGACGAAGAGAAGGGCCAGTGACTTCCACAAAGTCAGGATGAAGAGGCGGGAAGAGTGTGGTGGTGGTGGTGGGGAGGGGAGGAGAGGAGAAGGAGAAGGAGGAGGGATACCTACCTACTCAACGAGACCGAATGGGTACGTACCTCACGACCAGGCCCAAGGGACTGACTTGCACGTACTATGTAAGGTAAGGCAGGTCTGGAGCAGGGGTTCGAGGAATGGCTGCATTCGGGCTAGCATGTGTAGCGAAGACAGCCAAGCTATGAGGGTAAGGATGCGGACCACAGGAGCTGCGAATGGTCTGTCGTTTTTTTGAGACGGACTGGAGGTAGTGAGTGCAGGGTAGCAAGGGGTCAAGGGCAGATAGAATGTGTACGACAAGTGCACTCGGTGCTCGAGTACCTTTGATTCTTTTTGGTACTGAGAGAAGGCCCAAGTATCGGTGAAGTGACAGAGAAAGCGAGCGAGGGTGTGTGTGCGCGAGAGGGAGAGAGAGAGAGTGCGAGAGTGCGAGAGTGAGAGAGACGTAACTTGGCACATGACAGTTGATGTTAGGTGCAGACACGGCGTAAATTGCTAACCCACTTCAAGAACAACTTACAGATCTATCAAGGATGGGGTTCGATGGGTGTGGTCAAGGGTCTGCAGAGAACAGAACAGGATAGACGGCGCAAGGAACATGGAAGAAGGCAGGTAGGACAGGGGGTGTGGAAGGTCCTGGTACGTACCTATCTTGCGCTGGAGAGAAGCAGCGAGCGGCTGAGTACGTACCGGGTCGGGGTGGCAGGCAACCTATGTACCTCACCCAGGCTAGATACAAGTACCAGTGTCCCCCTGCAGGGGGGGGGGGGGGGGGGGTGGGGGTGGGTGGGGTGGGGGGTAAAGTGATGTGGGGGTGGTGTGTGATGATGTGAGGGGAGGGGGGCGTGTTTGACTGTTGCTTCTGAGGTACCTAGGTAGGTAGTTTACATACCTTACGTTTAGAAGATGCGGAAGACGTATGAAATGCCTTGCCTTAGGTAATGGGATGGGCCACCACCACCACAAGATACGGTGCGTTGGGTGCGTGACCTTTTCTGCGCTACGCTTTTTCGACCCAATGGCAAGACGCTGCTGCTGCTGCTGCTGCTGCCGCAAGTCGCGGGATATCCGTGAACTCAATCCGAGGCCTTGCAGCCGCTGCTCCTCGGAAATCATCTTGCGTCTTGTCTTGTACTTCGTAATAGTTACCTCAGTTACGCCGCGTCGCGCACAAGGGTGATGAGGATACGGACCACACGTCTGGTAGGCAGCTAGCTGGTAGCAGTCGAGGTGGGCGAGCAACATCCCTTGTTCTGGTGCGAGCCCGATCTGGGAGAAAGGTTCCCGGTGGGTGGAGAGTTGCTTATCCGTAAAGAAAGGCTATTATTTGGTTAGTCAAGTCATAAGGCAGGCATAGGGTTGGGAATGACCGAACGGAGGGCGACTGGGTTAATGGTAAGGCGAAGGAGAAACGCAAGACAGGGCAGGGCAGGGCAAGCCGCAGTCCCTGCAATGGAAAAGGTACCCAGGTGCCTGCCTGCCTTGTCGAATCCGTTGCAGAAAGGCACCGCCAAACCACAGCCCGACTCCTCCTCATCCATCCTGCACTGGATCTTGCGTGCCCTCGTCGATGGCCAGGCCTATCTCTGCCCTCCCATGCCATCCATACCCTCCCTGTCCGCTTCATCCATGAAAGTGTGCAACGTGGTGAAAGGATACCTACAGAAAGAAGCCTGTCCCATTGGAGTCCGTTCGCCCATCGCATCGACCTTTGGTTGCTTGGAAACATGGAGGTGGGTGGGGGAGAGAGGCCGTCTGCAAGGTCAGTGATGAGTGGGCAGCTGGTCGGTCAACAAGCAGCGACAAACAGGAGGTAACGAGCGGTGGGTGGCTACACCGGCACCAGCAGTGGCCAGTCATAACATCGGGCCCTGTCTTTGCTCGGAATAGCCATACCCATGCCATGCATGGCCTGTGTGTCCCTTGAGACGCCCAGGCCTAACGGTACATAACGCAAGGAAGACAGGGTACGGGTAATCTCCATTGCCCATCTCTTCTCTCATAACGTATGTAGGTGGGTAGGTAGGTGGGTAGGTATACTCCGTCCGCACGTACACACTTCGGTAAATATTGCGCTGATGGGCGGCGCTTTTGACCCGGCACCAACAACGCTGTGCCGCAGGCCCGCGCCATAACTTCCCGTACGGCAAAGCCTTGCCTGGCTGATCGAGGCTCAGCACTCCTTCTGCACTGGTTGCTACATGCCTCGAAGGTGGTTTCGGCCACAATCCGACGACCGGGGTCGTATATCTGTAGGACATGATGAAATGAAGTTCTGACTATCAATCAATCCCTTGCGGGGTCTGAGAAGACGAAGGACGAGGATACCAGCGCCAAACACCACGCCACGAAAGGTCAGCACTTCGCAGGCGTGCGGCCGTGGCCGGGTATTGCGCGCGCGCGCGCGCGTGGCCAGGGATGTTGGCCCATAGCAGATACCGTCCATATGTGGGTTCGAGTGGTGGTAAGAGTGAGAATGGGCGAGATGGATTTGGGACGCCTGAGTGGATATGGGCGCCTGCGCGATCTCCATATCCCTCTGCGTGTCTCTCTTCCTCTCTCTCCACCTTTTCTCGCTCTCTGACTTTCTCACTTTCTCGCATGTACCCAACACGCACATGTACGTACCTACACACACACGCGCGCGCGCGCGCGCGCACAAGCACATGCGATTGATAAGCAGAGGCAATTCATCTTCCCTTATGAGGTGACTGCTAAAGTGAGGTAAGGTGAGGTGAGGACTATGAGGTCAGTCGGGGCCTTGGAGTAAACCGTGGGAAAACGGGTGGAGAAAGGCACAGGAGGGCATAGGTAACTCCCTTGCCAAAAAATAAACTTTGCGCTAAGTCCACATATGGACTAGTTCAATGGACGACGATACGCGGCCCAGCAGGAGCACGAAGCAAAAAGTGTCCATCGCAGAGGGGAAGGAAAGGAGGGGGTGGGTGAAAAGTGGGTATGTATCAACCAGCCGAGAAGGGGGAAAAGAAGCGGGTAAAAGAAAAAGAAAAAAGGGTCGAGGGGCCTGCCTCCCACTCTTCCACCACCCACCGGTACGTATCGAACTGCCGTGAACCATCGTCTTAGTAGCCACTTGCTCTCACACCTTTCTGCTGCTCCTGCTCCGGCCCCGGCGGCGAGCCCAGTCCAGCTGCTACCATTTCCTCCCTCCACCACCCCCAGCCGTAACACGCTTGTCCGCATCTAAAGGCACGAAGTTTAACACGGCATTAGTAGTCGGATGGCTGCGGCGTGTATGCGTATGTGGGTGTGTGTGAGTGTGTGTGCGTCAACAGTACGTAGTGGTTGGCGCAAGGCGGCTTCTTCCTTTGCACTTGACGTTGGCAAGCCCAAGATCTGAGGTCCACAATCGCGGGAACAACCTTGGGAAGGGGAGAAACGGCGAATTCAATCCACGGTCTGGCGTCATATAGCGTGGGCAACCAAGGTGGTGACGCCTATTGCCGCCGGCTCTTCTTCGCAAGACCGAGCAGAGTGGCAATCTTTCCTCGTCCGTCAACCACCTCCGTTGAAATGGCTCACAATGTTGGCTACAAGGCATAGCAATTGCTACCTAGCGTGCTTTATCGTCCTGCTGTTCCAAGGACTTCCAGCACGACGAGGACAGTGACTCGACGCCAGCGGTTTCATTGGCATGCTTTGTCTACCGTGAGCCAGCCCTTCTAGCCGCCTGGCCAGCCAGGAACAAGACCAGCAGTAGCAATATGAGTGCTGCTCGCTTGATGTATCGAATGCCAACTACGAAGCGAATGCTAGAAACTTCTTGGCTCACTTGTCCGACTGCTCAAACTCCTGGCCTCGAGGATCCAGGCAGCGATGTCGACCCATCAACGCCCAGAGACCCCTCATCTTTGCAACTAGAAATGCCATGCCAAGCTGCGCATTGCCTACCTAAACTTTTCGGCGGCTCGGGTTCGGCCGCCTCCTCAGTTCGACTCGCTCTGTGGGCGAATGCCCCGGTGTCTCGCTCCGTTGAAGACGTGTAGTAAAGGAATATTGGCTCCGCAGCTGATGGGATGACATCCTCGGGTCCCGTTGACTGTCACTACGGATACATACCATTGATTTTCTCTATTTTCCGCAATTGGCGACACCACTTGCAATGGCCGCTATGGGAACGGCCATGATATGCGCTGCCTGTGCGACCAGATGGCGTGTCTGTCATTCCCAATGATCGGGCTTGATTCCGGCTGTCCAATCATGTAGGTAGGCAGCCGCTACTGAACTACCGTTGCAAATCTTTTCCATTTGGTCTCTTTTTTCGCTAGATGGAATGCAGGCTGATGACGGGCTATGCATAGCACACCCTGGGATGTCTCTCTTCCTGCCTCCTATCACCGTCAATAGGAGAATCAGCGGAACTGGGGAACCCAAACTCGGGCTGTCTTGTTCTCCCTGCTGTGGGATGGGATTCAGTATCATGCCTCAATTCCAGCTTCACGACCCTTCCCACCCGCCCGCGCCGGATGAGCAAGCTCCTGTTAAACTCTAGTTCAGCACAGCCAGCGGTCAGCGGTTAGCGGCTTGCAGAAATTGCTCGAGATGCAATTGGTAGATCTCTGTAACGCAGCTGTGCATGCTTGCGGTCAGATGAAGACTTTTTTGAACAGCAATCGCGAGATCACTGCCATTAAATCCGTACGTAGGCTGCGTTGTCTGCGTCTCCGCTTACTATTTGGTCAGATCTTTTTGTTTTGTTTTGTTTTCTTTTTCCCCCCTCCTTTTTTGAAAGAGGGTGTTCTCCGAGAATCCGGCGTGGTGTGAGTTTTGCATGTGCTCGATGGCGATGCGCCGGCTACAGTCTGGCAGCGTGCAGGGCTTTTCGGAATCCTTTTGACTCTTCTCCGGGTTCTGTAACGCATCTTGTGGTCGGATTCACCCTGCTATCGTCCCATGTTACCTCACGTCTGAAAAAGGAGGAGTACTCTCCAAGATGCATCCTTGCCAACGAGGAGGCAAATTGCCATCGCAGAGTACTGTCATGGCCTCGAGGAGGCGAGAAATGGGGCGTATCGCTGAGTTGGAAATATGCTTCACCAAACTTTCCAACCCGGCGGGATTGTGGCGTTCGGAGGCTTCCTCCTTCAATGCCTCTGTCTGTTGGTCGTTGTCATCGCCAAGCAATGTCTCATTTGAACGTCAATAGGTACGCCCAGAGCCCCCCAATCCGTCAGCGACGTGCTCGCTCCAATGGCGGGGAAACTGTTCCGATCGGTGACATCCCCTCCCTCCTTCTTCACTTTCTCTCTTCTCCTTGCCGATGTCGTTCGCTTTGCATCCTTCCGCCGCATAGTCATGGCGCATTCCAATCGGTTTGTATTCGTACGAGGCGTCGTCCCGATGAACCGAGGCTGCAGGCATGTAATCGCATAGGGCCGTTGTGTGGTTCGTGGTATGTCACTGACGTTCGGTTCTTGCTGACGAGGGGTTCGGACACGGCGAAAGGCGTCGAGGGCACCAAACAAAGAGAGGATCCGGAATCAGCGATTTTAAACTATTTCTGGGTGGGCTTAGCACTGTCGAACCCGGGGTATACGAACCCCTGAAAAATGCCGTCTCGTCGGAGCAATATCCAGTTCTGATCTTTGGTCAAAATTTGTCAGTTCTGACTCAGGAAGCCGGTCGTTGTCTGTTTCGTTTCCTCCCGCACTTCCGCTCGTGGGGGATGCGGTTGAGAGGCCCCATTCGAGTAGGGCCTGCAGTATGGCCTGCAGGGCCAGGTGCGAAGGCCTGCGCAGCGCCAGGCCTGCCATCCATACTTGGCCTCAAGGCGGGCTAGCTGGTCAGGGCGAGGCGGAGCTGAGGAGAATGAGGGGAGCGGCGGTCTAGGTAGCAGTGAGGTACTTTGCACCCTAGGTAGGTAGGTACTATACTCGTGTACCTGTAAGAGTTGGTGCGAATGCGCCTCGTCGCGCCAAGACAGATGCTGAGGTAGTGGATAGGACACGCTAGCAGCTCAGCGCCGACCGCTTTTTCCATATACTATGTAGACCGTCCAATCATTATCAGTTCCGACCGGACCGGATCTCGCTCCCGAAGCGGGAAAAGACTGTAGCTTGGCATATCCGGGCCTGTGGTCTAAGTCTGTTGGCGCCGGCAGTGCCTGATCCCTAGAACACATGGGGCGCAGTGGCCGGCCATTTTTCCGTGCAAGGTCCGTCGTGAGTCCCTTGTACTTGAGGTAAGCTACATAGGTACCTAGGTAGTTTACAAACACAAGGCCGTCCCTCTGAGGTCGCAGGCAAACAACGATGGTGTGTGAACGTCACGTACTTCTTCACGCGCTTTACAACTCTACATGCATGCTGTCACAATCGATGTCCGTATCTTGTGGAAGGAATAAGGAGGGGAATGGGCAGCCCTTCTATCGGCCAATGCAGCGCGATCAAAATCTTGTTTCTTGTTGCGAGAATGGAAAATGTCGCAAATGCCGTCGGGGTGTCGCATCGTCCCAAACCCAATAGAATTGGATTGGTGGAGCCAATCGGTCCGTCCGGGACCGTTGTTAGCCAAGGTACGTAGTTTTTATCGCTCCAGCCGATACCCTCAGGATATTTCTGGGTTCTCTTCTTTGACAGCCTCCACGAGCTCCTCCAGCCCACCGACCTCCGTAGGCCCGTTCATGCCATCCGGGGGAAGGGCCCATCCGGGCATCGGGCTAGTGTAACCCCATGCGCCTCCGGCGTCTTCGTATCGAAGGCTGTGAAGCCAAAGTGAAAGTTCATGTGCGCCGGGATCCGTGTACAGCGGCGTATCGCAAACCTCGCAGTTTTCGCCCGACAGCTTCTCGGCCCGTCTCTTTGTGTACAAATCCACCATTTCGTCGTGGTATGCCACCGCGTCAGCAATATCCTGCTTGCCCATCCGTTCCAGGCGCGACATGATGTCTTCGTCTGTGTTCTCAACTGCATCAGAGTCGTTGCATCCCAAATTGATGCCCCAGACACGCTGGTTTGCATACAAAGGATCATTCTGAATCGGGTGCCCAAGAAATTGCAGGTGCACGCGAATTTGATGCGTTCTGCCCGTCAAAGGCAAGCAGCGAACAATCGAGTAGCCCTCCTTCTTGATCCAAGGCCGCCGTTTCTCCTCTGCGAGTTGTTCCGGGGTTTTGGGCTGCTCCGATTGTAAGTCACCCTGTTTGTCCGGCGGATAGTATGCCAAACGCTTGAAGACGGTGCGGGCCGACTTTCCGTTGGCGCGCACTCGATTGAGTCCCAACCGTGGAGATATCTGCAGGATGGGTTGATCGCAGACAACTTCACCATCAGGAAATTTTCCAGCAACACGAGCCAGATACTCCTTGCGTACCGTGTGGGCTCTGATTTGCGCAGTGAGCTTTACGGCGGCCTGCGGCGTCTTGCCTATGAAAAGGATGCCGCTTGTGAGGCGGTCCAGGCGATGGCAAGGGTACGGCAGGAAGTGCTCGCCCCTCTCAGCTTTCATGATTTCGATGAGTGAGTTGTACTTGTATCTGCCAGCAGGATGCACAGGCACGCCAGACGGCTTGTCCACAACAATCATCTCATCGTCTTCATGGATGATACGGATAGGCTCCCCCGTGACAGGTGGCTCATGGCGATGAATGGTATGGTTTACCAGATCCCCGTTCTTGACAACATGGTCCGGGCCGACAACCTTCCCGTTGACGACAATGGCTCCGGTTTCCATAGCATGACGATAGTACTCTAGGGTACGGTCCCGGAACTCGTCCTCGAAGATCTCGATGAGCTTCCGGCCCCGCCATCGCTCCTTGGCCCAGGTGTGGTAGGTAAAGTGATAGGGAGCGACTCTACGCAGGCCGTCCTCGAAATAGTAAGGGCGTGGCCACATGTCGCCAACGGGAGTGGTCAGCACGTCGGGCAGCTCCCCAGAGGCTTCAGGTGGCATGGTATCCGACGGCTTGGACGCAGCGACACGGGCGACGGCTGGCGCCGGAACCGGATCTGATATCGATGCTGTCTTTGCGGAAGCCATAGCGGACGAAAGAGACTTCAGTCGAAGTGGCACTCGTGCCAGAGGCGTGACTGCGCGCCGAAGGGTAGCCAGGGTGAGGAGGAGGAGCGGAGAGGGGTGGGTGGCTGAACTGAAGGAAGTTTGACTATCGGTAAGGGACCACGTTTTGATAGGTCGCTTGCAGGTTGTCCCCTCAGACCTGAGATTCCAAGAGTTTACCTGGATCTGCGAGTGTGGTGATGATAGGTCCTCAAAGGAGGCACAAAAATTGATAGCGGTCAGACCTGGCAGAACTTTGCTGAGGTTGGGTTTTGACAGACACTAGCTCAGACAGGGTGGATTGGCGACAGCGTGATTGGTGCCCGGCAGCTGGATTCTTCTGCGTACTGACCCATGTCTTGATTACATAAGTCGGACACATGCGTCTTATAGGTATAGGTAGGTAGGGCACTGATCTGTCACAGGTCCAATCGGGTCTACCGACGCAGTTAACCCATTTTCTCTCCCTGTGCCTCGGTCTGGGTAGGAGATTGGCGTTGCCCAGCCCAGTCCGTGGCCGATGTCTCCGCACGTCTTAGTGCGAAAGCTGTGAGAGCTTCTCGCACTTACTACTAGGGCGTCGCTTCAAAGGGTTTAAAGGAATGCGATGAACCATAATTCAAAGCAGAGTACCAGAGGCCGCAACGTACCTCCCTCACTGCTGCTAAATCGCATATCTCACCTTCTACCGTCCCGGATCGCTAGGTACATTGTCGACTGTGACAAGCTTCAGGGCACCAGACGCCTCGTTTTCGTTCGTCAATTACACCCAGACGCCATCATGACGGGTTATGCCGAGCTAAAGCAGCGTCGAAGAGAGGACTATCGCTACATGTTGGACTACCGGACGCGGTGGTGAGTAAAGGAGGGGGAGTGTGCCAATGTGTCTCCGTCATCTTCACATCATCACACTTCAGTCTTTTCGCGTTTCCATTCGCATTCCTCTCGGGGTATGATGCTTGAGCAGTCGATAACAAGGTTTTTCAGGGCCGACAATGATATGTACCAGCACATGAACAACAGCATCTACAATTTCCTGTATGCTTTCCCTCGAACCAGCTAGGTAATTTGCTTGCGAGGGGTCCGACTAAGGCGTATTCTGCAGATACGATTCGGTCGTCAACGCATACCTGATTGAGCATTGCCGTCTATCGCCCGCAGGGTCTCAGCAGCACGGCGTCGTGGTGCACTCGCACAGTGACTACTTTGCGTCCATCTCTTTCCCTGCAGTTGCCGAATTGGCGCTCCGGGTGAACAAATTGGGCAAGTCCAGCGTGACATATGAGATTGCTCTGTTCGAAAAAGGAATCGGCCCAGTGAGAGCGGTTGGTGAGTTTGTACATGTGTTTGTCGAGAGATCTACTGGCCGCCCAGCCGCATCTGGCATGACAGACGAAATGCGGAAGGGGCTGGAGCGAATTCAGGTAGTGGAGGCCAGGGAAGTGAAGCTCTGAAGTTTGAACTCTATCACCCACCCACAGGGCGGCCTGGAGCTTATCTCTTGGTTATCAATTTCTCATCCGCTATTGCAATTGCAGCTTCTGGACCGCACCATCCTTTTCACCACTCTTGAAGATCTTCTCAAGGAGCTCGAGGTCGGCCAAGGCCTCCTCGGGAGACTGCAATGGGTTCGGCCTCCCGGCCACCAAACCTTCTGCCCATGCCCTGACCTCTTCCTTAACACCACTCGTCTGCTCGAACTGGGTTGTCCGTGCTTCGCCATCGAAAGGCTTGACGGTGAGGTCATGGCCCGACAGGGTGACACTGCCTTTCTCTCCCGCCACCTGGAAGTCGAATGCGCTCAAGGACGAGCCGACGCTGACAGCAAAGGAGCCCGTGGCGCCCGATCTGGTCCTAATGACAGCATTGATGGTGTCGATGGGAGGTAAGTGCTCCTGGGTCAGGTCCGAGAAGGCTGCAACCGAGTCCGGCGCCGCCTCCTTGCCGAGTAGCAGCCGGAGCGCGGCTGCAAAGTGGACACCACCGTCGAGAAGGAAACCACCCTGGTAGTCTGGCTTTTTGCGCCAAGCCGTCTCGATATATTTGCCACCCAGCTGCACGAAGAAGAAAACCCTCGCGTTGAAGCCGGTGATTTTGCCCAGTGCCTGCACCTCATTCCGTGCGGCAGTGTAGCGGGGCTGAAAACGGTAGTTCTCGGCGACAGCGAAGGTGACGCCCTTTTCAGCGGAGACCTTGTTGTAGTAGTCAATCAGCTTCTGAGCCCGAGCGACGTCGGGGGCGATGGGCTTCTCGGCCAGGACGTGCTTGCCAGCGGCGAATGCTTGCTCAATGTATTCTGGCTGTTTGACAATGGGCAGGGCCAGGATTAGAGCCTGTATGTCGTCGCGGGCAAGGAGGTCCTTGAACGACTTGCCGTCACCCGAGTCGTCGGAGTACAGGTCGGGCGACGCGGAACTGGTGGCGAGCTTCGCCGTATCCTCGGCGGACTTGAGGGACCGCGAATAAATGGCCTTGAGTGTAAGTTGGTCGCTCGCTTCCACGGCGGGCTATTCGGGTTGCCGTCAGTGTGACCACGAAGGTTCCAGACATCGCTTTTTACTTGACCGAGACAAGGCCTGTGGGATTATTTACCAGATGCTGTTCCTTGGCAAAAATGCCACCGCCAACGATAGCCACTCCGATAGGGGCCATGATTCTTGATTATCCGTTATGCTGCCGGCTGTGTGAAGTATGATGTTGAATTATGCTCTGCGTTGGGCGCTCTCTTGAGGCGTTGGTTTCTTTGTGAGCGATTTGCAATATCATGCCATCATCATGGTGGGGTTCGCTGGCGGGGTTCACCATTCAGTGACACAACTGCCCGGCAACCGATTGGATGGGTTGGTGTCACTAACTTGACGTCGCGTCGAAAAGCAGAAATTCTGTTAGTGCTTCACTATCTATGTCCAATCTGCTCTGGGGTTCTGGAAGACTACCAAGGCCATAAATTTCCCATCCAAGTTAAGGCAGTGAATGTACTACAACAATAACGCGGGGGAAGCGTTCCTACCGCCTGCCGGCAACTAGCTATTTGGGCAAGAGCAGTCAACAAATAGATCCTTACGTTCCTTCCTTAAGCACGCTGCCTTACTCGGGGAACCGCCGAGAGTATCTCGGCATCGTCTTATTCTCAGTACCTAGCTACCTTAAGTTTTGACTGTAAGTTGTTTGATTTTCTCCGCTCCCTTCCATTTTTGTCTGGTTCCTAGCCTGATACTCCGACGCCGTGTTTGTATACCCCCTCCTCTGCTTCTCTATGCTGATAATCCAAGAGACAAAACATCTACCAGCCACCATCGACCAATTCATCACATAACGAGACGCAGCGACTGCCTATGCAGCCGCGAGCCACCGCTCTTTATCACTAGACCAGGCTACCAGCAGTCGTAACTGCTTCTTCGCCTTCGCCATCGCTGCTGGTTTCGTCCAGTCGATCCAGAGCCCTCTGGCACTCATTGTCCCATTTGCTGAACCCAACAATAACCCATTCCAGCGCTCCGACCAAGTACAGGGCGACGCATTGTCCAATCCACAACCCTGCGAGGCCCCATCCGTTGAAGGCGAGGTAGATCCCGGCCGGGAGAGCTCCGCCGTAATAGCTAATAAGATTCACCACAGCCCCAACCCACTGGCGGCCCATACCTCGAAGCGCACCACCACACGATCCGTTTAAACCGTCTGCTATCTGGAATAATGCAACGTACGGCATCACTTCGCCTACGAGCCGGATCACGCGCTCGTCGTCGTTGAAGATTTTTCCAAACACATCCTTCGTTGCCATGAGAACTGTGAGAACAATGGTTCCGAGCAACACGGAGAGAATCGCCGCCGAATGGGCTGCCATTGCTGCATCCCGCGGTCGCTGCGCACCCAGCAAGTTCCCTAGTCTTGCTGACGCTGCCACCCCGAGACCGAAGGGGATAGTGTTGATGATTTGATCCGCAGTCATGATGACTGACTGCGCTGCCAGTGGGATCGTACCGAGTCTCCCAGCCGCCAGAGCGACGATCTCGAAAGCCCACCACTCAGTGCCGACATGGACGACACCCATAATCGCCAACCGGGCGAAGGGCCCAATGTTTCTTGCAGCTTTGCGCAACTCCAATCCGCCCCAACACTCCTTGCCTCGGATGAAGACAGCGTACGCTACGAGGAGCATGAAAGAAACCCAGTACGAAATGCCGGTGGCGACGGGAGCCCCGTACAAGCCGAGACCGAAGGTGTGGATGAAAAGATAATTGAGCCCTGCATTCAGTGGCGACGTGATGAGGAGCACATAGGTGCCAGGACGATAGATGGCTGTCACGGGCCGACGTCAGCTTCGACTTCGTCTTTATCCCTTATTTTCGCATTGTGGAATATCCGGGGGCCTTGACTTACCCTGTGCCTGCAAGTACTTCTTCATTGCTTCGAACCACACATACCCCAACCCGCCCGGGATCAGCCATCGCAAGAATACCGAGCTCTGCACACAAATGAATTCCTCTTGGCCCAATGCTCGGAACACCGGCTCAGAGAACCACCACAGCACCGCCACGACGGCATAAAATGCTGACAAGACGATAATGCCTCTCTGCAAGAGTATGCCCAGGTCGTGCTTGTTTGAAGATCCAGTGAAGCTGCTTGATGCAAGCGTGTCGAGGGCCGTTGTCCCGCCCAGAGCTATGAGCCAAGCTGTTGCCATAGCGAACATGTAACTGAACGCGGCAGTCGCGAGGGCCTCAGGGCTCAGTCTACCAACAATGAGCACGCTGAGGGTCTGCAGGCTGTTCTGTAGTGTGTACGCGAGGATGACGGGAATAGCGGCTTTGCCGAGGAGCAGGATTTCGGCCAGCCACTGCCGGATAGAGTAGGATTCACCGGGGGCGGACGCCGGAGGCTTCGGTAGCAACGCCGTGGTCTCCGACTGGGGCTGCACGGCCGAAGGGCCCAATGTATCGGATAACGACGATTCCGCCATCCTTCGTGGGTGTCTAGGGTTACAGGCGCCTCTTCTTCTTCCTCTGTCTCGACGCGGAACCGACGTCTTTACAAGACCTCCCGTTGGCGAATATCTTACGGGAAAATGGTCGAGTCGGCCGAAAGCACGAACCAAGGAAGGGCGCTTGCTTCTGCCCGGAACGGATGAGACGCACTGAAGTCGTTTACGGTATCCGAACCCTAATTAGGTATGTTGCTGAGGAATCCCGGGTACCGTTTCGGAAAATGTGGTGGTGGACAACAAAGGTTCAGACGGACAATCACGGACGACGAGCTGCGAGACGCGAAGCAGCAATGTATAGGATTTCCTTCTTCTCCTTCTGCTTTTACGAAACCGTCATTCTTCAGGACCCGGTTCTCCAGCCATGAGATAGCCGACTAAAGTCGATTGCCACATGCAAATTGTCAACTCAATGGCTAAGAATTGACTTTGGTCAAGGCCTGCGAAGCTTGCTGCGTGGGGAGATCCCCTCAATTGACGACCCAACATTGGACAGCGATAAGCGTGCAGTTTGTGGTTTTTATTTCCACGCTTGCGAGGGCTAGACGCGTGAAAAGGACGTTGGAGACCAGAATGTCGTCTCTGAGTGGCCGGGTTAGGTGGTGCACAGCAAGCGGTCCCATCCAAACTGACGCAATACATGAGGTCGAATTTCTCGAACAAGCAAGCGCTTCACATCCTGCGCAGCCGCTGCTACTATACCTGCTCTGGTATGATGGTTGGAATCGCGGCGACGCTTCTCAAGATAAGAGATTGTCGCGTTCTCAGTGCCCCATTCAGTGTTTGGTCTTGTAATTTTCAGCGCTAAACCAAAGATAGGAGCCGATGGACAACCGTTGCAGGATTCTTATCTAGCATCCGTTTCCATGGGCAGCGGCGGACAAGCCTTTGGTGGCAAAAGCGGTCAAAGGCCGACACCGGCTTCGCTTCAAGTGGCCGGCGGAATAGAGAGCCGGAGGGTTCAGAGGTAGGAGGGGGACGATGAGGGGGGCGTTTTCTCATCGACCAGTCGCCGGTTGTGTAGGTAGGCCATCCCCCTCCGCCGGGGACTTGTAAGAGTCCCGGTGCACAAGTACCTACCGACCGACCCCGCCCGCTGTGAAGTCATCCGAAGACGACGAGAAGAGTGACAGAGGGGCTAAACAGACTGCCAGGTTGCATTGAACTGGGTCGCAAGAGAGGGAGGGAATGGAACATTTGGAACGAATGGAACAGCACCAGAAGCCCCTCTGGAAGAACCTTGGTTGTCCTGATGAGAACAAACGCGAGCCCTTCGCTGCAGCGTCAAAGCGCGATGGCAAAAGCAAGGAGGCAAGGAGGACGGACGGACGAGGTACCTACATACCTACCGAAGGGTCAAGGTCATGGGGTCCGTCCTCGCGTGCTACCTCCATCTCACGATTCCAGAAGGGGGTTTCTGAGCCTAAAGACGACAATGCGATAACCATCGAAGCTTCTCGAAAATCACCAGAATTGTACTAGTCGCTGGCGAAGCGGCACCCAGCACCTGTCCGCATCCGAAGTGGCCAATTGAAAGGGAGGAGCACGATTAAGCAAGAAGAATGCCATGCGTTTCTCATGAGTCGGGACCCAGGCAGAGATGCCGGGAACAACGACCTAATGCCATGCGGGACGAGGCGAGTTGAGTTGAGTTCAACACTCTTCAACCGACTCACTAAACATGGTACGAGCACAACCGGGTACGCGAGTCGAGTTGAATGCAAGCCTGGCCATGGATTTGTGAAGATGTGGCAAGGAAGGCAGAGAGTGTCGTTGCAGAAGATGCACGGCAGCGTCATTGGGATCTCATGTTTGCGGTATAAAGTAAAAGTCAAAAGCTAACCACCTCAGCAGGACGAAAGCCAAAGTCTAGATTGACAACCCTTGCCCTGTCTGCGCCCGCCACACATCAGTCCGCCAAGCGACCAGGAAGATACGATGTACCAGTCTCATCACATCTCAAAGGTACATAGTTAGCATCACACAAGGAACGTTCCCTACCGCAACGCAAGGTACAAGCCAAAAACTGAGAGATAAACCAGAGTTGGTCCTGACACAGGGCGTGGCAAGTCGCTACTTTCCACGCGTACCCGCCCTTCTCAGCCATGGGAAAGAAAGTCGTTCGAAACATGATGTGGAACGTGGCCCCAAACTCTAAATCTTCATCTGGGGATCCTCGAATACTTGGGACTGGACCTTGGCCAAAGGGAACAACACTGCTCGCCTAAGCAATCCCAACACTTTGTCTGGTATGACAATACGTGCATGACGACCATCAGGCCCTGTACGGAGTACTACAGGTATGTACAGGTATGTCTGCACCTTAGTAATTTGTTACCCCTACATTACAATACCTGTACATTCTCTTTCTTGTTCGGATCGACTTCTCCGCTCTCGAGCTCGGCGGGCTTTCATCCATCTGCTATGTACCGCCAGATGATGCCACCGGTATACACACGCAAAGATGTCTTCGGGTTTTCTTCTTCTCTTTTTCTCCCTTCTTTCCGGTTTTCCCCCTCCTTTATGTTTTGCCTTTTTTTTCTGCATCCCTACATCCTCTCATACACCTACCTCCTCCCATGCATCCACTATCCTGCCTCCTACTTTGTCTTCCATATATCCTACTTTCCGAGAACGCGACCTACTCGGATCTCATGTTGTATGCAGGTTCTCCCGGTAGAGGCATTTGGCGGACGTTCGGGATCGGCCCCGCCGTCCGTCTCTACCACATCATTACTTGAGCCGTTCAACTCTGAGCTCCAGACCAACGTCACCGCAGCCTGCGGAAGGAAGTCGGATAATCGGAGGCGGAAACCCCGCAATACGGTTACCAGTTGGTCCGTTGAAGGTTCGCAGCATCTCCGTATCCGTACACGGTGTGACAGACATGGCAAGGAGGCTACTGTCCGCTGTTACAGTACATGCATGGCCTGCAGCACGTTATCGACAAGAGTCCGTTCCAACGGATTCAGCGTAGATGGTGTGCGACGGCGTATGTGTGCTTCGACCGGGTACGGAAACGGTGAAATGGTTTAGGATTTTTTTGGCATATCCACGTGGCCGTGGCTGCCGTAGGCAACGGACGACAGCCGAACCCATCCCTTCAGCAAGGTCACCCGTTTCACAAGTTCCCAGTGCAGCCCATCTCAGCAGCCGTAAACAGACAGTACTTGTGTAAACTGGGATGTTGCCGTCAAAAACGTGGACAGCGTTGCATCGTCCTGAGATGTCACGGAGAGAAACCGTCTGCTGGGTACCCCCGCTCCTGGAATGATTTCCACACGCTGGTACAGCACCCTAGTGACCGGTCAGGGGGGGAGGGGCGTGGAGAAAGAGACAAAGCGGAGTGAGGGCATTCCATCATTTCCCACTCTTTAGAGTTCAGCTTTGCAGCAGAGCCATGAGCCAGTCTCTCTGGAATTACCTCCACATCCCAGCCGACCCCCATCCACACACCTTCATACGCTCTTGAACTTAGCTATCGGAAGGTGCAAGCGCACTCCCCAGGAGTAATTTCGGAAGTCGGGTCGTGGGAATATCCCAAGAGGGGGGGCGTGAAAATAACGACGTTATGGGCAAGGAGCCATTTCTTGCACCACAATATCGTGATCCTCCCCAAGAGGAAGCCTCGTCCCCTGCAGTATTTGCACAATACCATAGCTCCCCAGCCCCTGCTCTGCCCTGCTCTCCATCCCCGGCCCCTGCTTGTGCTTTCCTTCCAATGCCACCTTTATGCAGGAGCTCTCAATAGCAAGCCACCCCCTGTGAACGGAACCGTTACACTACCTGCGGCGTTGCCGCCGGCAGCGTCTCTTCTTCAACGCCTCGTGGAAAAGTCAACTGCTGCCATCCCGGAACGAGCGACCTAGTGGAAGGACTCCGGACAGAACCGGTGATGGAATCCGTATGCTCAGGGACGTCATGCCAAGCACAACAGCCCGCTCGCCACTGCGGTAATGGCGGCACTTTCGGGTTTTATCTCCTTGATTGAAGGGGGAGGGTATTATTGTTGTCTCATTGGGGCGAAAGAGACTGTTGATGGTCGTTCGTCCGGTCGGGGTTTGTAGCCTGCGGATACATATGTGGTTGTGTGGACTGGTCTTGGCCTGGCCACATACTTTACCCCCCCATGACGTTGCAGAATGGAGACAACATCCACACTGGGCGAGTGCGCGGGTTTCTCCTCAGGAAGTTAAATCCTTGGTGGTACGCCCCGTTCACCGCTCTTCGAGGCCGGAGCCTTGCCCTCCCGCCGCTGATCCTGCTCCTCCTCTTGCAGCTGTTGATGCAGAAGCGGCTGGCCCAGCCCCAATCCCGGCCTCATCACTCTCGTCCGCTCCCTTGGTGCCTTGCTGGCTTCTGAGCCAGTGCTGCAATCTCATGGCGGCCCTCACGGCACCCATGGCCATGGCCCAGTTCTCTACGCCGAGTGTCAGTGTGCTGATGGTCGTCATGTTCTTGACGAAGCGCGCGTGCGGCGTACGGTGGCACGCCGGAGCGATGGCCAACATGATCCAGTGGAAGACGCCCACGGCGCCGTTCCACGTTGACAGGGGCACCCGCCACGTCGTCGTCCAGATCTGCAGGAACTCCGATTCCGTGCATGCGCCGCTCAGAGTGGTACCGGTCGCGATGGCCCGCGTGTAGACGATGGCCGTCATCCGGACGACCTGGTACATGAAGTCCGGGCTCTGCTGCAAATGCTTTCGGTGATGGAAGTGCTGCATCGATCGAGGGCTCGCTGGAGAATCGCTAGCATCTCGCGTCTGCAGCCGTTCGGAGTCGGATACTGGCCCCGATGGCGATTGGCCCGCCCCAACGGAGTCGCGTCCCGCTGTGCTTCTGCTGGAGATGCTCCCACTTCCCACGGATGGCTCGTCGACGGCGGGGCAGTTGCTGCTAGTCGGCGGCGGTCTCGCCCTAGTAGGTACCTCCTCCGGCGACGAAGTTTGTTGAAACCCTGGAGTCGTCGAGTGGAGGCCCGAAATGTGCTCGTATATGTACCTCCCCATAAGCGTGGCCTTTCTGGAAGCCTGTGTCGTCGTCGCCGTCGCCGCCATGTTCGTGCTTGTATTACTTGTATTCGTTTCGTTCGCCGTACCGTAGACCGCCTCAACGGCGCCAACAAGGTACCTTACATTGTCGAGGATAGAGGCCGTCGCTGGGTGCATGCCAAGGCTCGCGGCGCAGTCGGCAAAAGTTGGGAGCACGCCAACGGACGAGGGCAGATGGCTGACGAAAGGCGACATGTGTGCCGTCCGAAGGGGCACGTCTTTTATAGGGTCATCGAAGGCATATCCCGTAGAACCCCACGGGTCCGCCGCTATTGCTGGTGCGTCTGAGGGCAGCGGAGTCAGTAGCAATGGAATATTTTCGTGCGCCAGAGATATGGAGACATCGTGACTACGTGTAAGCATATGAGTCAGTAATTTGTAAGGTCTATACGAGCGGACAAGTGCCGAAGGGGCATATCGCGTGGAAGCCAATAAACGAGACCCATTTACGAGTCAAGGCTGCGGGCAGGAGACCAGCAAAAACAACGAACAAGCGGTCGAGCGGACAATTGGAAATATGGTACGTCCAGCCATATATACGCCGTGGCCGAGATTGTTAACATGGGGGTAAAAGGGGGTTGACCAAGAGACTGAAAGAGTCCAGGGAAAGGCAGGAGGGAGAATGGGAGAAGTCGGGCCAAGAATCTTGGATGCGTTGAAAGGATTACAATCTTCCACAGCAGCAACAAGTGGATGAGAATACAAGAAAGAATTATACGAAGACCACCGATTCGACATGTGGGCTTTGGGTTCGGCAAGACAAAGAACTGAGTGTACATACGCAATTGCGTTCTTCGCCAATAGGCCGTTCATACCGAGCTGGCTGAGGCCGCCGCGTAGCCAGATCATGCCTCGCAAGCCCCTGAGATGGTACTGTAGGTCGTCCTCCGTCTCACCCCAGTACCACTCGGTGACGGTGAGCTGGATGACGCCCGCGATGGCGGCGTCGCTAGGGTGTTTAGACCTCCCGCTGCTGTTGGCAGTCGTCGAGGCGAGAGCGGTCTCGGCAGCATCCCGACTGCTTGAATGTCGCCTACCGTCGGCACCATGAGACCTTAGGCTCTCGTTGAGCATGTGAATCGCACGACCCTTGAGGGTCCGCAAGGCCGTGGTCCGAACATGACCCGTCTCGTGAAGGAAACAAGCCGAGGTGTAGAGGATGATTTGGACGACAAGAGGGTCTTGGAGGCAGAAGGGCGAATAGTGGCGCACGAAGGGGTTGTTGGGGTCCGGATCACCGTTGAGGGAGGCCTTGAACCGGGAGAGGACTGTGACGTCTGAGAACAGTACATATCAGGTTCAGCACGTCCTTCTCCTCAAGCCAAACGGGCGGATCAAAGTAAATGCTTACATATTCGAAGAAGTTTCTTGTTCAATACCGTCGGGACTACCGGGAGATGCACGATTTCATCGTCCACCCCGCTGATGGGCCCTTCTGGACGTCGAACTCCGGGCTGCGCTGCATGATGCCGGCCTCGGGGAATCGATTCATCAGCGACCAGTTGTTTGTTGTCTTGATCGTTTTCGTCGGCGTCGTAACCATCGTGCTCGCCGACGCCGCCTTTGTCGGTGAGGTTAAGGACAAGACCTGGCACCGCGAGACGGTATGCAAGCATCTGCCGCGACGCCTGAGAGACGTCCGAGTCCAGTCTGCTGCGTTGAGGGTCGGCTAGCAGAAGCCATGGTGCTGGTGCTGGTGCCGCTGCTCGCTTGTTTTCGTCGAGGTGATCCGGATGAGACCACGGCGCGTCGCTGACAGACGGATCTGTCGAACAATCTGTCCCGGGACTCGAGTTTGATGTCGTGCTCTCATGTACAGCCCAGCCGGCGACGCTGACGGGCGAGTGGCCGGCCGTCCTCGAAGACTGAGATAGTTGAACAGGGGCAAGGTTTGCGCCTGGCAGAGGGTGGTGGATGGGAACCCGACCTCCTGCTCGTGCTGGTGCCAAGAATGTTGATGTGCCTGGTATCCGGCTAGGGGGGCAGTCAGATCATGGGCGGCATAAAAACAAGGGAAAACAGCAATCTCACAAGTGACTGGGGCAATTGTGTTCCAGTCAACGAGACTTACTTTCCTGCCCGATATTCGCATGCCGGTACGGGGAATCGACGGAGACAGTTGCTGCAAGGCTGTTCCTGATCACACTGCATCCGGGTTAGTCCCTCGATGCGCTTGAAACACTTTGAGATGCGACCGGATACTCGAGATATCGTTCCATGTCCTTCAGTACATCTGATTTGTCCGAGGGCGCCGAGAAATCGAACAATATGGGGGTTGGGGGCGGTCGTTAAGACAAAATGTGTGTACGTGCCTTCTGCTTCCTCCTCCTACACTCTCCACACGACGTCGTCGTCCTTTCGGCGCGGGACATGTTGCGCGCTGCCCGCTGCTGCAACCCTTCGGACATGATCTTGAAGCGGAAGCGGCGGTGTCGGCCCTCTTCGTCTCCCCCCCCGGAGCATCCGTTCCTGTGATTCCTGTTGTCCTGCAGTAGATTGACGGCACGACATCAAGTATGACGTGTGACCCGGGAGTCGTAGTTTTGGTAGGGCTGAACTTGAAGGCAAATCGGGGATAAGCAGAAAGAAAAGATCGGACTCGTGTCAGGGGGGGGTTGATTGGGGGTGGGACAGGTGGCATTGTTGTTTCTTTGAGCCTGCATGTCGTCGGATTTCGACATGTTTGGCTTAGCGTCGAGGATTTGCCTGACCTTGGAAGGAGCGAGAAGGGAGACGGGGAACCCCTCAAGGAAGCCACAAGGCAGCCTTCTTTTTTCGGGGGTTTGTGGTGATCTGCATTAGCTGCGCCGCTAGTGCCTAGGTCTGAACCTTTCGATAAACAAGGTTAAGATGCCTGGATCGCCGCATTCGCTGTGAGAGAGGCCAGTCATTTTGGCGGCAAGATGGGTGGAACATGCCGCCAAGGCATGGGAAAGGCTATTGTAACAGAGAAAGGATCGATACCAGAGATTCTCGGTGAGTGGCTGGTGTAAGAGACGCCGACGATGTAGCCTCTCGTCGCATATCTCAGGATCGACTATTCGCGGGGACGGGCTCCAAGTCCGGCAGGGCCGGTATGTAGCAATATACAGACGAATCACCACTTGGTGAAAGAGTTCTAGCCTTCAAGCCCTCTTCTGTACAGGGTAAAAGCGCCATCAGCCTCACGCCAATTATGAAACTGTGTAGCCTTCGTAGCGCAAGCCGCATCGTTTAATTGCGTAGCCATAGTAAAACCTTCCTACTGGGGGAGGTCGAATAACTGTCACGGCGCATGAATGGTCTGCCCGTCCGCTCCAATCTCATAACACAATCAATGATACCGCGATGAGTGTTGCGGGGTATAGTCTGCGGGCTTGAACTAGCGGTTCCTGCTGAGTCAACTAGACGTTCTGTCACGGCAGCTGGAGGGCAACGGATTTCTTTGAACACAGAAATGACGAGCAAGAGCCAACAATGGCTGCTTCATGTGTGAGCGACAAGGAGCACCACGTTGACGTCCTGGGACATGGGTGGAGCTTGAAAAAGATATCGTCCCCGGAATGCAAGTTGACAAAACAGACTGAGAAGTGAGTGCACTGGCACACACGAATGTCTAGATTCAGAGACACCCAGGCGAACGTGCGATCCTTGGCCACTACACATTGTCGAATGCATCAGTACTCGGTGTACGTCGGTTGGGCAGAGGGACCAGGAAAGATGGCATCAGAATCCTCCACCAAGACAACGCCTAGACAGTGTGTCTGTCCACTGGACTGGCGCATTGTCATCTTCTGTGGAATTCGTCAGCCTCGTCTGGAGACATTCTGGGGGAGGATAAGAAATTAACAAAGACACCGGCACCGAGGTTCGTAAAAGGCCCCTATAGAAGCCCTCAGCGGCCCTCAAAATGTCTTGGGTCCTTGAGACACAGTGTGCATTCCGTGAGAGACCAACTCAGTGAATAATGCTCTTCCTGACTGGTGATGCGCTACTCAAGTGTGACCACGAAAGGAGAAGCAAACAGATACAAAGCGGCGAGGCATTGCCATGACCTCTGAAGCGCAGCTGAGGCTTGCCCCAGTAGTCCGTGTTGCGAAATAGGTTATTTCTCAGTAATTTGAAGGCCACGATTGCCAGCTGAGTGTCTTAGTGCCTCTGTCGTTGGATGGACGCCGTGCCAACGGTTGAAGGCATCTGTAGAATGTCATGGGCTTGACATAGGCGCCCTGGAAGGGAAGCAATGCAAAATAAAATAAATTGAACTGTTTTATGAATCCGGGGACAACTGAAGTAAATACAATAGGTAGATCAAACAAGCCAGCCGGGAATATGATGGGGGCAGTTCGGGGGTTCCCGTGATTTAAGCTTAAGCCGCGATCAGGGACGACTCGCCGTGACGTAGTGCCCCACTAGCCGACCGAGTTATCGGGTACCCGCTTTTGCCACCGGCCGCAAAAGCGGGAGTGCCCCGAGCGATGAAGTCAGAGCTCATGGGAATTACCAGGAGATATAACTCAAGTCAAGGAATAAGACGAAGGAAAATGTCGTCATTTCATTAAGGTGGCAGGCTTCCTAGCCGCCACAGCACGTCCTCTGCACTAAATGGGGCACATGTGCTAAGAATGGTATCTTTGTATCCCCAAACCCAAAATCGCCTTCCAATAGAAACTCCTGTGGCCGTGTCGCTGTCCAATCATGACACCCATTGGGCTTTCATACCTCGCTCATCGTGGAGGAAAGGGGTTCCAGGGTGTCCCAGTTGCTTGCAAGAAAACGGGGTATCTCAAGTTTGCCCAAATCGTATCATCTCCCGCGGTAGTCCGGCTTTCTAGCCATATTCACTGGTGGAGGCTCGTCGTCAATGGGATAAGGCAGGGGCGGTGAGCTGATGGGGCGACGGCCGCCTGCAGCCTGATGTTCCGGCAGTGGTGTCTTGGGAGGCAGCGGCGGTGGAACTCGTTGCGGCTGCTGCGACTGCTGTACAAAACCATTATTGTATTGTTGATTCTGCCATCGCGGGTGCTCGTCGGGGCTCGTGATGGCAATCTTGTCGGCGCCGGCCGCATACCGGTACTGAGAAGGTGTGGGTGCAGTAACAACCAGCCGGTCGGCTTCATCGTCCTTTGGAAGAGGCGGGGGACGTTGCTCGGCTCTTGGCGCCGGTGACGGTTGGAGTCGCTCGCCGGAGCTTCTGGGCGAAGGGCTCATCGGCGAAGGTATGTGTAGGTGTTCCGATCCAGACTCGTATGACTGACGGCTTGGTGGTGTATTGTGCGGTGGCCACGATGTGGGCACGTCGCCTGGCAACTCCACAGCAAACGATAGCGGTTCGGTGACCTCAGAGTTCGATTTGACTAGTTCGGGAACGTCCGGCAGGCGTGAGAACCTGATGTTTGCTTTGTGGATCTTGGCCATCTTCGCGGAAGCCCCTTGTATCATCTTTTGCTCGACGTCCCGCCTTAGGTATTGCCTCGTGCTCGTGCTGATCTCGGCCAGGCGGTGCCATTCGTTCATACCAAACTCACCGACGCCAACCTCCACATTAAAGCGATAGTAGTTCTCGATGTTGACGTTGCGCTTGAGAAGGTGCTCCTTCTTCATCTGCTCGTGGATAACTTCGCAGCCCTCAATCTTGGAGATGAGCTTGCGGCGGGCCTCTGCAAACTCTCCCAAAAAGCCTTCGTACCACATGTGCGAATTCGCATCGCTCCCCTTGGGCCGTCTGCCAGTGCCGACGCTGAGAAACACTCCAACATCACGGCCGGGCCACTCGTTCAACACCGCCTCGTCCAGAGCTTCGGGTGCAGGGTTGAATGTCCCGCCGCCGTCGTCATGGAAGACAGACTGTCCAATCTGGATTGGTTTGAAAGCAAGACCAATCGCACACGTGGCGCGGCCAGCTTGCCAGATCTTGCAATCGAACTCTGGCGGAGGTTCTCTCCTCGAGTCGTAGGATCGCAAGATGGCGGCGGGAGCGCCCTTGCGGGAACCTTTGTACATTGCTAAAACCGCGCTTCATAACTGTCAACTAAACGAACTTCTCGACTGGGATCTTTGGAGCACATGTGCTTACGTTTTGGTCCTGTTCTCCCGAGCATCATAGAGCCGTGCATTAGGGTCGCCGTATCGAGAGTTGAGAACAGGCCGTGCCATCTGGGCTTGAGGACTGCGTGCGCTGAAGCTGATGGTGCTGGCGTTGCTAGCATGTCTCCTAGGATTCGAGTTGTTGTATCCGCTGAGAGGGCTCATCATGTCGTTCTCGGTGCCGTCGTTGCCCTCCTTTTGGTAGACGGTGTGTTCTCGGACAGCCTCCTTGATCGCCTCCTCAAGCTTGGAGGCCTTGAAGAGTGTTGATCGGTATGGGATGCCAGCGATGGTCTTGTCGGTCTCGAAAACCATGCGGGTCAACCTTACGTAGAGTTCCTTGCACTGTTCCAGGTCCAGGCGCAATCTGCCGAGCATCAAGGCGATGAGGCCACCGGTACCGGTGCCAACAATGAGATCAAAGTGGTCGCATGGCCTGGGAATTTCGTTTCGGCGAGGGGCTCTACCCTCGATCTCGACGAAGGTGCGGTGCATGAGTTCTTGGAGAATTATGAACATGGAGTAACCACGGACACCTCCGCCATCTGTCGCAAAGCGTGTCAGTCAAGTGCGTCGCCTGTTGGGACCTGCCTGGCAGTGCTCTGCGGCATCAAGATTGAGCTCGTTGTATGTCGTGGTTTCACGTACCTAGCGATAGGATGCGGAGAGGAGGGCCCTTGGTAGTGTCCCTCCTCTTGACCCCATTAAGGTCCATGAGTGGCGCGGGTTTTGGTGGGTAAGCCAGCTTGGTGGTTGCGATCGGATTCTCGGTTTCTGTTTGGAGTTGTTGTTTTTGGTGAAGGGAGGTTGTTTCGTGCGGTCAAGGTCAACGTCGCGTCGCAGGCAGATATTTAGCCCGATTTTCGATCGTGTGATCTCAAAACGTCGCTTGCAAGTGATGTTTAATCCGATTTGGTTTTATCCTGCGATCGCAAAACGTCGCTTCGGAGGCAGGTGATGCTTAATCCGGTTTTTGATCCTGCGATCGCAAGTTATGGGGGAAATAAAAAAGATCGTGGGAAAAAATACTAGCAGCAAGTGCAGGTGTGTGTCAGTAAGTAGGTAGGTAGGTAGGTAGGTAGGCAGATCAAGGATGTACGGGTAAGGCAGCTGGTCATAATCTAAGGTCTGATCACGAGTGACGCAAGAGAACGGCTTGTGTCCTGGGGCCGCCCACTCAGATGGAGCCGGGTTTCCTCCCCTCCTAAGCCCTGCCACTTCCGCCCACTTTGCAAAGGACTCACTTGTTAGTGAGGTAGGTTCGACAGCTTCGATGGGGCTCATTACCCAGCGAGAAGCGCGGTCCTAGTGCAGGTCCCCGGGAATCCTGCGGGGGGGGGCAAGGTCGGTAAGGAACACATGCATGGCCTCAAGGTCGACGGGCTCGCTGTTCTCCGAATCATCATACAGTGGTACTACCTACGATGTACGATGTATGTAAGTAAAGTATATACATCGTATGTATGGACAGACAGTTTCATAGGCCGTGATTGGGCAGAGTTGCGAGGGGTTCGCTTGGGGTGGGAAACATTGTTGTGTCCCTACGGACTAGTTTCGGCCACGGTGCTGCAAGATTGCCGTCTGGACGTGCTGCTTACCGACCTGGGTGTTAACAGTAAGCGAGCTGCCTGTCTACCTACCTATCTGCCTTGCGGCATGCCTCGGGTTATCTCACCTGTACTATAGTGCTGATTACATGTGTACGAGCGAAGAGACTTGCAAACAAGGTACCTAGATGCTCCATGATGATGGAGCGGTCCGGCAGGTAGGTAGGTGCCTTGACATGACATGGTAACATGACAGGGAAGGGTTGCGCACGCACGCAGATGGAGTCCCGCCACGGTCGGTGCCTTGCCCTTGCTCTTTCATTCATCCCATCCCATCCCATCCGCGGTTTCTCGACGTACCTGCTTCAGCTGCTATTCGTATTTTGAACCTACCTGCCTAGGGAGTTTAATACCTAAACTGCCTTAGGTACCTACCTAGGTATCTGTAGATGGTATCTCATGAGGTACCTACCTATCTACATATACCTACCTACCTGGTTGCCTGCCTTGGGCATGCGCATGTGGTAAAAAAGACATTCGCTCCTCCCTGATTGCGTGATGCCCAAACTAACTATCTACCTACCCTACCTACTGTAGGTATGTAATGTACAACCAACCTCAGGTGGGGGCGGTAAATAGCCCAAGGTAGGCAGGTGGGTTGGAGTCAGCTCACCAGGCCAAGCCTCCATCAAGTCTTGCTTATTAGGTAGTTGCTCGTCGAGGTACAGTTATCCAGCATCTTCCTTTGCCTCATCCGCGTTCCATTCATTTCCTACAATTACCAGCACCTCTTCCGATGCTTCTGCCGGAGAGCGCCAACCCTCTTTTCGCCATTATCCGGCTAATGGCTACCTAATACAACCCACCCCCTGCCGGACTTGTGCCCCTCGACGTCTTTGAGAGAAGATCTTGCCCCGGTTC
This sequence comes from Colletotrichum zoysiae, assembly GCA_030867305.1. Lineage (NCBI taxonomy): Eukaryota > Fungi > Ascomycota > Sordariomycetes > Glomerellales > Glomerellaceae > Colletotrichum > Colletotrichum zoysiae. Next base: position 33,659 of record MU843027.1, on the reverse strand, counting down.
AGCTACCTTTCCCTCCTAGCACTCGCTCCAAAGACACCAAAGAGGGAGCCAAGACATCGGGCCTGGTAGAAACGGTCGCCTGCCATTCGCACGCATTCTCAAGTCGCTTAACAAACCCGGGCTTTTCGGTCGTCATTGATGGATTTTGTCTACTGTGGCGTCACCCCGTTTTTGTTGGCGCGCACTCTTTGTCCCCGTCGCCAGCGCGCGCTGACAGTCTGATATACAGGTACATACGAGCCCGAATCCACTTTCTGCGAGAGAGGAACGCTCGCGGTGTACCCCACCAGATCCTCGATGACATGACCCCGGCAGCACGGCCATGGCCTGTTTCTGACTGTTCTCAGCAGGCCCAAAGCCAGAGCGCCTGCATTATGTTTTGCCGCACCACCAGGGAGTCACAAAACCCCGCGCGCCTTGTGTCTGAAATTTCATCACGCAGCTTATCTTTCCAATCAATGCAGCAGTGAGCTTTGCATTGCCCGTTGGGGCTGACTACATGTAATCGATTGTACTCTGTGCGGCCTCTAAGACACAGCAGCCGCCGCCTTTCACTGTACACTACCTGCCTAGGTACCTAGGTATAGTAGGATATACCTCGGCCAGGGTACCCCCTTTCCGGTGACCACACCCGCACGTCAGAGCCTTCATCCTTCAGCTGGTCCCCCGCCTTGGGTACCTATACAGTGTAGAGGAGCCTTGAACTAGGCCCTTGATTGGCTACGATGCCTTCTTCGGACTGGTCCAAAAAGCTCGAAACCTCTTGTCCCGCGTGGCTGTGCAAGGCTTGGGCGGCTCGATGGCGCTGACTCCCAATCCTCTTCATTCGACTCCCGGAGCTTTCCTACACTAGTATCGATCGTACTGCCTGTCGCCACTACAAGCGCTCGCGTGACAGTGATACGTTCCCATTTGCTGTCTGGTTTCCGCGTTGTCCTCCATCGTCCTCCTTGGCAAGAGACGCGTAACTCGTCAAGTTGACGGACGCATCTCACATACAGATACTAGTTTACGATGTATGTACCTGTATGTTATACAGGTACAGACAGGTACTATCCCAATCACCGAGTCAGAAAGACCGGGCTAGTGACGGCTCCATTTGTGCCTTGCGAATTGTTGAGCCTGGCCGGGAGGCCCCCTGCACATCGGACTTCGCGAAGCCAACTCTCTGCGCCACAACACGAGACACCCACACATTCGGCCCGTATCCATCATCATGGCTGTCTTGCCTTGGATCAGCAACTTCTCGAAGATGGCTCTCTGCAGCCCAGAATTTATAATGGACCGAACAAGTGACTTGGCGTCGGAAGATGCGGGCTGCCCAAGAATCATCGAGGGGCGATTGCGACCCGCCATACCTATATACAGGTACGTACGCGTATATTGAGGCCTGCGACCCGGGACATCACCGAGCTGTCTTTTGCCGAAATACAATCTCAAAGTGGCGCACGGGAATCCACCACGTCGACTGCTCTTCGTTCCGGCACATTGGCCACCGGATCGGTGCCCAAGACCCAACCTCTTACGGTGGGTGGGAAACAGCTGGAAAGCCCGGAGGCGACGATCGACAGGTGCCGGCTGCCTCCTTGCCCGGAGATGGACCCACCTCTCGACTCGGGGCATGACACCACCGGGAGCTCCCAGAACTCCAGATCCGGACCTATTTTTGCCCTGATCAAAGGTTGGATGAAAGGAACGGAGGCGACCTGCATGCAGCCCTGGATTTACAATGCACAATGATCGTCGCTTTGCACAGCACGCACATGGCCGATCCACCGAGCAATTGATCAACGGCAACCACACACGCAGCGCGGCTATCACGAAGGGTCGGGTCCTTACCTAACTTTGGCCCGTAGTCAGAGAGCATTATGCTTTCTGACAATACACGATCCATGCTCGGCTGTGCTCACCAACAGCACTCAGGGTGCCCCAAGCTCCTAGAGCTATGTCTCTTACCAGGAAGGACCCTTCATCCGAGGCAAAGCATACATACATACATACACTACAGGTACGGGGTGGGACGAGGCCGGCTTTTATTTATTTATTTTTATTATTCGACCTTTCCCCTCCCTTAAGGGTAGTGGTCCAGGCGCGGGCACCAATCCCCAGACGTTGCCGAAGCTTTCAATGACTTGACTTGGTTCTTGGACTCACGCCGCAATGAGCCAGCCTCCACCCCCTCTCGAGACGACACCAAATGCTAGCATATCGCGATTGGAGGGCGTAGGCAATAATGCAGCTAGCGCAACACATCGCCTTGGAGGCTGCGATTGACGCAGCAAAATCCAACAGGAAGGCGGACGTACTGTACTGCACTGAAAGCTGATGAGACCGGATCATGCAGCCTTGATTGGCCAGCGGCAGAAAAAATGGAGTGTGAAAGACGTCGGTCGTAGTGTTGGATGGTGTGGCACCGCGCATCTGCAGCCGTGCCTTGCCCGACGTGGGCAGGAAATCAGCCAAGCAGGAGGGTCGTCTCTCTCCAGTGTCATGCTTCCAATCGGTTAGAAAGTCAGGTCATTATCTCACCTCGCAGTGCCGTTACCGGTACACCGTCAGAATGCAAATCCCTTGCGCTTCCCAGCTGCGCCGCCACGTCTCGTGTGTCCCGGATGAGGCGGATGGGTTGGGACTGCACAGCACTCTATAGACTGCACTACCCTCACTGTAGGTACACTCACTGCCTTTGGGAGCCAAAGGCGCTCATCTCTCGAATGGGCATGGGCAACACATGACAGGCGTCGCCCAGTCGAGACAGAGAGCTTACCTAGGTACCGGCATCGATACCTACTTCCGCCATCGAGGGCGGGCGAGTACGGATACCCTGGTGCATCACTGGAGTGACGGAACACTGGCGTGAACTTATGATGTCCGAAGCATGCCCAATGGAGCTAAAAGACGCTGCCTTGCAGCAAGACTTGAACAAAGGTCGTACATGTGGCACCAGTGGGAGCCAGAGAAAAAGACAGCTGGCTGCATGACGGCCGGCCAGTCGTCAGGCTCCAGACGCCATAGGCGAGGCGAAGGCGGAGGGGCAAGGCCTCGAGCTGCATGAGAAGGGCGAGGGGTGCCCGCTCAAAGGATGGGCGGGAAAGGGAAGAAGAGGTGGCATACACAGAGAGAGAAAGAGTGCGTAACAGAGAGTAACTGCACCGAGGTTGGCGGTGGAATTCGGGATTTGCGGTATTGACCTGCCACGGCTTTTAGGAACAATATTGGTGGAGGAAGGGCATGGGCAAAACGATACCTACACTGCATTGCATACCTGGTAAGTTGCTTTGGAGTAAAAGTAGATACCTACCTACCTAGACTACGTGACTACCTACCTAGGTATCTTACCTCAGGTACGTGTACGGATAGAGATGGGGAGAAAGCAAGGACCCTAAGAGTGACCTCTCACGGTGCCCTCCCGCCTTCTCCATTTCTCAGGCTTGGACCCACAAAACTACTATCGCCAGGGGTCCATCGTCCAATCAAAGCTCAATCTAGGTGAGTAGAGTCCAAATCCCCCCAAAGGGCAAACCACAGCCTCGCAGCCTCACTGCGCTCCCGCCATTCTTCCTGTGCTGGGCTGCTCCTCGGTTCTTCACCATCCTTCATCTCCTCATCGCCCTCGTCCCCAATTCCTCGTGCAATTGTCTGCTCCCCCCTCTAATTGGTGCTTCCATGAAATCAACGCAACCCAATCTCAATCCGCCATACCATACGTCGTCTTCTAATTGACCCGAACTGCAGATGGAAGAGTCTCAACCAGCGAAACGGCGAAAGCTTCTCCCGCGCCAACCCTCAACCAGCACCACACAAGCGACTCCGTTCCCTCATGAATTGGTGAGCACAACGGGTGAAGGCAGCCGTACCGATGTCTGAACTGACAGTGGGGGTCCCAAGTCTCAGCAACACCCGGTCCAAGAGACCCCTCCAGCCGAACGACATGACTTCGAGTCCTTCGCGAGGCATCTGCAAGATGCCGCCATGTTGATACAACGCCAGACGGAGCGCACCCCGTACGACAACGTCTCTGTTCTTCTTCTGCGGTGGGAAGAGGATACATCCGTCGAGGCCGACCTTACAGCCATGGAGAATATACTCCGATCAACCTACAATTTCCGGACCGACCGATGGGCTATTCCCACAGTGCCCAACCCCAGCATCAAGCTTGGTGTGCAGATGGCTTCCTTCCTCGAGCAAGCCAGAGCCAACCACTTGCTGATCATCTACTACGCCGGCTACGGTTTCGTTGGGTCCGACAACCAACTTTACTGGGCTTGGTGAGTTGAGGATCTGCCTCGAGAAGAACCCCCTCAACCTTCTGACCGCTCTTCCATAGCAATACTCGAGATGACGCCGCAAAGCTCAAGTGGGACGGCGTGCGCTGCTTGTTCGAAGATGCTCAATCCGACATTCTCTTGCTACTCGACTCTTGCTCGCTGCGAGATGTTCCTGTCTCTGGAAGCCATGGCACCAAACAAGTCATCGCGGCGTGCGGCCCTGAGCAGAACCCTCGTGATATTGCTGGCAAATCCTTCACCTACCACTTGATTGAAGCACTACACAAGCTTAGCACAGCGGGCAGGCCTTTCAGCGTGCCAAGACTGCACGAAGAGGTCGTTCAGTTGAGGCAACAGGAAAGCGCTCAGGCAGTCAAGCTCACAAATGGTACCAGCAAAACTCCGCCCCCATCAACCCAGCTTCCCATATGCTTCACTCTCACGCCCGGTAAGGGGCAGATTCTGAGTTTGGGCCCATTATCTACCTGGTCACTTACACAGCAGTCACCACATAACGGCGCGGATGGGGACGCCCAAGCGAGGATATCGCGAGAGGACCAACTTATCGACCCCGAATCCGTCACTGACCTTCGCTTCGATGAAGCGAGAGTCCTCGTGTGCACAACATTCGTTGGGGATGCCAGTCCAGACATGTCCTTCTTCAATAGCTGGCTCCACAACACGCCGCCTTTGGCTGCCAAGATTGAAGTCGAGGGTATGTTTCTCGGCCCTCCGACAATGCTTCTAATATCGATGCCTCACTCGATCTGGAATGTTGTACAGCATGATAAGGTCTGTTGTTTCCTGGGATATATCACTTCGCATAACATGATCCAATTATATCAGAAGCTCAAGAGCTCCACGGGGATCCCCAAAGCCACGGCAAAGGAGGTTGAGGACGGACGAATCTTGTTAGAGGCGCGGGAGCTTGCAGCAAGCACGCCGGCTTTGCACCGACGCTCAATAGACAGCAAAGACGCCTCATACCTTGGGGCGGCCAGCCGTGTAGATACCACTCCTTCCGGCGTGTCGTTCGCCGCCGCCGCAGCCGCCGCTGCAGCGGTGGATGGCAAAAATGATGTTGAGGATTCGGCTGAGATGCAGGAAGCGGCGGAACAGCTGAAGGCACTAAGCCATGTGCGCCATATGAGCGACGAGGCCCAACCAGCCGTAGAACGACAACGCACAACCCTCCCTGATGGTGCGATGCCCGTTAATCACGAAGACACAGGTTCGTCTCATGACGCCAATGAATCAGGTGCAGACGACACGATGCATTCCGCCGACCTGAGCACCCCCAACGCCAAAACCAAACAGCGGCGGTCCTTACAAAAGGCGACTCCCAAACAAGAGACTAGATGTACGCTATGTAGCCACGCTCCCTTCAAGGACTCTTCGTCGTTGCGCAAGCACATCGCAGCTGCACACACCAGGCCATTTCCTTGCGCTTTTTCGTTCGCGGGGTGCACCAGCACATTTGGGTCGAAGAACGAGTGGAAGCGGCACATCGCCTCTCAACATCTCTGCCTGCAGTACTACCGTTGCTCGTCTTGCCCGCAGAGTACCGTAGAAGGCAAGGGGAACGAGTTCAACCGGAAAGATCTCTTCACCCAGCACCTGCGGCGCATGCACGCACCATTCGCCATTAAAAAGGCCATTGCCAAGGGTGACAGCAAGTTGCAAGTGGAGTGGGAGGGTCACGTCAAAGAGATGCAAACAACATGTCTTGTCACGCGCCGGTCACCGCCTCAAAAGTCGGCTTGCCCAAAACTGGATTGCCAGAGTGTGTTTGAGGGCCCCGGTTCCTGGGACGAGTGGACGGAGCATGTTGGAAGGCATATGGAGAAAGGTGAAGGCCAGCGACTCGGGGTCGATCGACTGTTGGCCAAGTGGGCTCTTGACGAAGGCATCATCGAGCGAAAGGAAGACGGAGAATATCGACTTTGTGCTGGCAATGGCCCTGGCCCTGGACCTGGCCCTAGCAGCAGCGCTTCGATCGGCGGGGACACAAAAGAATCAGTACCCGCGCTTTACACAGAGTCAAAGCAGGAAGTCGAGGCGGAAAGCGTGGCAGAGGCCGAGGCAGAAGTCGAGGCAAGCAACACACAGGACAAGATGGAGGTAGACAGCTAGTCTATCGGCACCATTTTCGTTGTCTTCCGTTGTCGAGAGGACGACAAAGGGTAAGGGCAAACGAGGGGCCATTGGCGAAGGGGATAGGGCGAAACAAAGACGAGGTTCTTGGGCGGTTCGACTCTTTGGGGAAATCGGCGCGGCGCTGCGGATTTTCTGTCAACCTTGTACTACGGCGTCACCATTGATCGGAAGGAATTATTCGGGTACGATTGACATGAAGTACATGAACGACTCTCACTCTCTTGGACAAAATCTGCTTCTTGCTGGCGAACCCAAGCAGCTAGCTAGCTGCTGCGTCTCTGGTTCAAGTCGCTGAGCGCAAAGCCCCAGACTACGCAATAAAGGGGGGGGGGAGGGAAAAAAGGAAGATGGACTGGAAGCACAAAAGCAAACAGTATGGTCAAGTCGAAATGAGAGTCCACATCAAACTCCCCCCATGACTCAAATCTCGTCTGCGTGGTCGTATCCCAAGCTTTTGACGATGCCGGACCGGCTTCGGCAGTCGACCCCGGACGATTCATTTAGCTACCCACCCCTGCAGATCGCCCGATGCCCGGTGCACCCCAGAAAATCAGGGGGGGTTGAACTTGATATCGGCCCTGCCCCTTAGCCCCTTCGAGTCTTCGACGCTGTATAAGTTGCAGGGAAGAGGAAATTGGGCACCCACCGTTGTGCTTCCAGCTTGCTAATAAACAAGCAACCATCTCAGTTTCATTCCCAGCATGGCTTCATGGTGGTTGCGGTCGGTTGCAACCTCGGCTTGAGACCTAAAATGGTCGCTAATGGATGGCCACGTGAAGCATGACACGCACACATCCACCCTGCATCCCATCCCACCTCCGCTCCGGGTGGGTCGACGAGCCATTGAGGATGTTCGGACGGTGACGAAGCGCTGACGGTCGATTGAAGGGACTGCTTAACCCCTCCCTCCTCCCCGGCCGACTAAACTGGTCGTTCACCGGGCACTAAGCTGTAGTAGGCTGGCAGAAAGCTCGACGTGCGGATCACGAGATGAGCTTGACGGGGAGGTAGTGACATGGGGATACCGGGGCCGAAAACAAGAGGGGGTCGTCGCAATCTGGATAATTGGCGATGTAACATAGGAGTTCGCGGTTGTTTTGGGGTCAACGGGTCGGGCTTTTTTTTAGGAGGAATATATAACGGGCCATACCATCACAATGTTGTGCTGACAGGAAACCTTGGCTGGGCAGGGCGTGTCTGTATTCGCTGCCTTCGTGTGATTGCCAAATCAATCCTCCCTTGGGTTGCGATACAACGTTGACTTACACGACAATCCGCCGGCCAGCATGCGCCTATTCGACAGCCTGGCTTCCCTCCTGGCGGGAGCGCGCTTCGCGCAGGCCACTCTTCAAATCATCTCCGGCGGGACATGGACGGCGGTAAGCGGCTACTTCTCTCTCTCTTTCTCGCGTTCCTTCTTCCCCCTCCTACATCCAATCTAGCCATTGCCCCGTGGCCAAGAAAACGCCTTGCGAAGCAAGAAACCTGACATGACCCGCAGACCAACACGGGCCGGCACATCCAGGCCCACGGCGCCGGCGTCACAAAGGTCGGCTCGACGTACTACCTCATCGGCGAGGACAAGACCGAGGGCACCGCCTTCCAGAACATCAACTGCTACGCCTCGAGCAACCTCGTCGAATGGAGCTACGTCGGAGCCCTGCTCTCACGGACGTCGGCGGCGGGCGACCTCGGCCCGAACAGGGTCGTCGAGCGGCCAAAGGTGGTCTACAACAGCGGGACCGGCAAGTACGTCATGTACCTGCACATCGACAGCAGCAACTACGCCGAGGCCAAGGTCGGCGTGGCGACGTCCGACACCGTGTGCGGCAGCTACACGTATCTGGGCAGCTGGAGGCCGTTGGGGTTCGAGAGCCGGGACATCGGGCTGTTCCAGGACGACGACGGGGCTGCGTATCTTCTGACCGAGGACGTGAGTTTAGTTTATTGTTATTTTTACGTCTTGTTATCCTTCTTCCCCTTTCCATTCTCCTCCTTCATTCTTCTTTTTGCGTCGTTGCTACAAGAAATACGGCGGTGATACGTTGCTGACGGAGAGGGTTGACAAACAGCGGCCCAATGGCTTGCGCATCGACGCGCTATCATCCGACTACCTCAACGTCACGCGAAACGTCTACCTCTGGGATGAGAGCATCGAGTCGCCCGCCATATTGAAGAAGAACGGGTACTACTTCATGTTTGGAAGCAGGCTCACCGGCTGGGACCCGAACGATAACGTACGTCCTCTCTCCCCTTCCTTTGCCCCCTTCTATTTGTCTCTGACGCCCCGCCAGGTCTACTCCTACGCGACCTCCCTTTCCGGCCCCTGGTCCGCCTGGCAAACCTTCGCCCCCGTCGGCTCCAAGACCTTCACGTCTCAGACGTCGTACATCCTCCCCTTGGGCGACACGGCGGTCTACATGGGAGACCGCTGGGTCAGCACGAACCTCATGCGGAGCACCTACGTCTGGCTGCCCCTCACAATCTCCGGCACCACCATCACCCTCACGGACCGCGTCAATTGGGTCCCCAACGTCGGCGCGGGCACCTGGGCCGTGGCCCCGACCGAGACGTCGTACGAGGGCGAGGCGGCCGCGCTCTCGGGCGGCGCGAGGGTGGTGTCGTGTACGGGCTGCAGCGGGACGGCGGCGGCCGGGTACATCGGCGGGTCGGCGGGCGGCAGGGTGCAGTTCTCCAACGTCAGCGTGCAGGCCTCCGGCATGACGACGGTGAGGGTGAAGCACCTGAACGGGGACACGAGCCAGCGGTGGGGGACGGTGACGTGCAACGGCGTCTCACAGACGGTCGGGTTCTTGCCCACCGCGGACGGGAACACGCCCGGGAGCAGCTCCGTCTTCTGTAACCTGAACGCCGGGTCGGGGAATACAATATCCTTCGCGAGCGCCGATTCCTCGTGGGTTGCCGATGTTGACAGGATTTTTGTGCCTGTCAATTAGGGAGGGGGGCATTATTCGCGAAGATCGCACAGTGCACAGTGAGTATGGGGGGAAGAGGACACAAAGAAATATGCTTCTCTGTTTTGTTCATTGTGCATATATATACATTGAAAAGAAACCTAGGGAGGAACCCGGGCGAAGTGTAAAAACTTAGTTCACATCGATGACGAAAGGTCCAGTCAGGGGTTCATCGACTTCGACCGTCTTGACGGCCACCTGTCTCTCTGCAGTCTGCCCCCCACCCAGAAGCGTGACCTTGGAGACCCTGAGCGGCGTCTCGTAGCCGAAATCGCCATCCACGGAAACCTTGCCGTCCTTGTAGTTAAAGGTGACGAGCGTGACGCCGCCCTGTTCCAGGCTGACGCCGTCGTCGAGGTACAGCTTGCCCCTGGCAGTGCCGTCCCGTCCCATGGCGATCAAGAGCTCGAAATTCTCCTCGCGGAGTTTCTTGGTCGTCATGGCGCTGTTGGCGCGTAGAGGCAGCACGGAGCCACCGCGGATGAAAAGTGGGATTGTTGTGTAGTCCTGCTCCGTTAGGGTGACGGCCGCGCCGGCGCCCTGGATCGTCTCGTGGGTGTACCAGTCGTAGAAGACGTCGTCAGGGAGGTAGACATTGACCGAGGTCGAGTTCTCCTCGGTGACGGGGGCGACGAGAACGGCGTCGCCGTAGAAGTACTGCAGGTCGAGACCGAAAGTCTTCTCATCCTCGGGGTACAGGTAGAAGACTGGGTTGATGAGCGGGGTGCCATCGACAGTCTGCTGGTGCAACGCCGTATAAATGTAGTCGAGGAGGCGGTAGCGGATGGCGATTGCCTTGCGGGCGCTGTCTGCAACGGTGTCCCAGAGATAGAATTCCTGCGAAATGCTATCAAGGGAGTTGTGATTGCGGTAGAAGGACGAGAACGCGGCCAGGGCAGCCCAGCGAGCGCATAGCTGCTCATTAGTGTTGTCGCCGAAGCCGCAGGCATCGGAACCGACCATCGGTACCTGGTACAGGGAGGCAAACTGCAACAATTGGGATATGGAGACGCGGTACTGCTGCCAGTTGGAAAGATTGTCACCGAGCCAGTGGCCGACGGACTTCCCGGCGCCAGCGAAGGTCGAGCGGGTGATGATGAGAGGTCGAAGGCCGGGGCGGCGGGCCTGCATCGCGGTCCTAGAGGCCGTCGACATCATCGACCCGTAGAGGTTGTGGGTGTCGTACATGGCGAGCCCATTCTGGTGGATGACGTCCGTGTTGACCGTCTTGTTGGAGATGCCGCCGCCGGCAGCGTTCGAAGCCGTGTCCCATGCGGCCTTGTTGTGGATGGCGTACTTGGGGAAAAGAAGATCGCGGTCTGGAAGGCCCTTTTGGTCGCCGGATACTTGCCTGTCGGCAATGATGAGATTGTTGAATTTCCGACCGGCGGAGATCGCCCTAGGGGATATTTCCTTGCGGACGAAAACGTCGGATCGCTTGGTTTGATTGTTCCCACAGTCGGTTCCAGGAGGTTGGAAGTCGCAAGGCCAGCCGGGGAGGAGGCGGGGGTTCTCCCGGACCGGTGGCGGCTCGGGGGGGAATCCAACAGCAGAGCCGTAGGGATCGTCGCAGGGAAAGTAACAGGGGAAGTTGGAGGGCTCGTTCATGTCAATCCACAAGGCGTCAATGTCGACACCGTCCTCGGCCGAGAAAAACTCGGCGAACTCGTTGTTCCAGTACGTTGTAATGTTCTCGGCGAACCAGTCGGGGAAGACGGTCACACCGGGCCAGACGACACCGATCCATACGGAGCCGTTGCTGCGGAGAAGCCAAATGTTGTCGTCGATGCCGCGTTGCAAAGTGGGGGATTCAACATAGGCCACTGCAGGGTCTACCATGACGATGTAGTGCTGGTCGTCTTTGTGAAGCTTGTCAACGAGCTGGCGCACCTTTGTAAGGGGGTAGCGCTCCGGGTCGAGAGAGAAGACCCTGTATGGTGTTAGAGTGTGCATACAAAGACGGATTCCTGGATGGGTGTGGCGAACCTTCGTCTGTCCATGTAGTCAATATCTGTCCACATGGTCTCGAGAGGGATCTCAGCGATGCTGTAGTTGTAGACAACCTCGGCAACATTGAAGACGTCACGGTATCCGTAGCGGCACTGATGGAAGCCCAGACCCCAGTATGGCATCATCGCAGGCAGCCCGGTAATCTGAGCATATTGCTGAGCCACCTCGATGGGAGAAGGGCCGGCCACAAAATAGAAGTCCAGAACTCCGCCGAGCGTGTTGTACTGGAGGTACTGGCCAGCCTCGTCCGTCTTGTTAATGAAGACATCCATACCGTTGGAGTTGAGGAAGAAGACACCATGGGTGCTGTTCTTGCGGTGCTCGTAGTAGACAGGGTGATTTCCGTACAGATTCGCACCGGAGGGAATCCCGTATGAATCCTGTGACCATAGAGTGCGGATGTAATCCGTGGTGTTGAGACGGAAGGGGTCGGAGTGCTCTCCCAGACCGTAGAGGTTGGGGTTTTCAGGAAGCTTGGTGCGGAGACGCAAGTACTGGCTCTCGAATACGATGTTGGCCCCCGAGGTGTCGAAGAGGACCTCACCCGTGTCGGGCCGAGTCACGGTGAAGGAGAAAGGGCTCTCGGTGTGGTTGAATTGGAGCTTGGAATTTTCCGCGCTCACACCGGCGGCATCAGGACGGGGGAATACGGACTCAGGGACCTGGTAGACCTGGTTACCAGCGTCCTGGATCTTGATGTGGAGGCGAGTGTCTGTGGTGTCTCAGTACAGGCCCACGTAGAAGCGTCCAAAGGGGCGCGGGAGGCGTTGGATTGCTTACCGGTCTGATACTCAACAATCAGAGTCAAGTCAGTCAAGTCAGTGCCGTACGCGTCACAAGCCTCACCGGCTAGGGATAGGTCTGCGGTCAGGCCTGAAGAAGAGGTCTGGACGTTTGAAGCCCGGTAGCCTGGGCATTTGGCGACAACGTCATCACTGGGATAGTCTCTACGGATAACGGCAGCCGAAGCCACCGCCGTGAGCAGTCCGAGAACAGAAAGGGTCCTCGCCATGGTTGACAACAAGGCCTTTTGTTGCTGCCCTGTGTTGGCGAGAATAACCAGTTTGGTGGAAAGACGAGAGAGGTCCGACTCCAGGTGCGGAAATAGAGCATGACTCCATGGTGGACTTTATACTTGATTGCGAGTTGCTTTTTCTTTTTTGCAGATCCGGGAGCGTAGTTACATCGGCTGGAAGGCGCGAAGGTCAATTGGAACCCCGCTGGCACCGGGGGAGGGAAACGCATGGGCAACGATCGCCCTCCAACCGTTCACCCGGAAAGTCAGGATATCACATTGCATGGGGTCAATTTTTTTTTTTACGTATGGCTGGCGCTTGTGGTGCAGGAGACGACGGCAGCGAATGGCTCGTCGTCCATCAGGTTGCAGGGCCTGGGCGCCAACGTCATTTGGTCTTTCATCTGCGCGAGTCTGGGGATCCCTGCGATGCTTCGTGGTTTGCTGTGGGTGGTGCCGCCGCATTCATTCCCCCTGGCGCCCAAGTCGCCAAGAACCTAGAGTTTAGTGTTGGGAACTCTCCTGAGGTCTATTGGATTGAACGGGTCGAGCGAGCAAAGGAGCGAGGTAAAGGCCGTCCGTCCTTATTACCTGGGTAGTTTCCGTGACCATGCTCTGAAGATGAATATCTCGACGTGGTGTGCTGGAGGAGGAGCGGTAGGTAGCCATCTTTCTTCTTTCCCATTTCTCATACCCGTCTGCCCTTTCCAGGCCAAGGTTAGTTAATTCGATAGCGCGATGACGATGAGGATCATGATGATGCGCAGCTGTGTGGTAGGAGCTGAGGGGAAAAGGCGGAGACGAGATGGGGAAGAATCCTCATAATGCTGCTAAAGACGCAGCTAGGTCATAGGGGCAAGGTCGGTTGTGTTGCAGGCGGGATGCCATTGGCGAATAGGTACTCTGTTAAGGGGGGTAAAAGAAGCATGGGAACTAACTGACTGCACTTTACATACCTGCAGGCAGAGTTGACGAGTTGAAACCCGTTGTGGTTCTAGCCTCTCCGTCCCTGTGCCTCCAGCCTGGAACCCCGCATGCTTAGGTATCTCCAGTCTGCCTATCACATACCTATACGGTAATCCACATCACCCCGCACCCGCTAAACATCCGCTGCCGTCCCGTAAGTCTCCAGGTAAACGAAGCTTGACCCAATCGCGGAGTCTCCGCAAGCGCACTCACTGTCTGTCATCTTGTCACCCAGCCTTTTTGTCACTGCTTCGAAATGCTTGTCTCTTTCTGCTTTGCACCGTCCTGTCGTGTTCCACATGCAGCCTGCACCCCAGCCGATCCGGGGTATCATCGAGGCTGTGGGTATTCCACCGAGGCATGGATGGTGTCGGCCAAACCGTCGGGAGGATTTCATCTGACCCTACCTAGGTAGAGGGGGCTAGGTATGGTAATGAAGATGCAGTGCCAGACAAGGTTTTCGATCTGGGCTGCCCGGCGATCGTCACTTCATCCAAACATGTCACGAACCATGTTTGGACGACTTTGTCTGCCTATGGTCAGAGTGGGCTAAATACGGCTAACTCATCGAAGCACGCAGCTGAGCCTCTTCTCTCTGAGCATGATTCGCATATGTGCTGGATTTTGAACCCAAAGTGTTGGGAGAATCAAGCATCGGGGGCCGAATCATCCGTTTCCTTTACGCTGTTCCCAGAACACTTCAAATCCAACGAGCCTTGATATGGTTGTAACTGTGACTGTAAGGCCGTAAGATGAACGAGGCCTTCCCGTCCCTATGACGGCCATCTTACAAAACTCGCCAGACCATTCTGTATGCAGTCCTTCAATCCTGCAACGACCCATTGCCACCAACGGTCATTACTGTCGTTTCTGTATAAGGGCATCTCATTGTGTTGAAGACATGCAAACCCATCAATGCAATAGGAACATATTCCCCATCATAGCTTGAATTATTAAGCCGCTTACTCCCGCAGCCAAGCCACTGAATGAACGAACCTTGGATGGCGAGGCGCCCAAAACATCAAAGACGTGCTGTTCAACACGCACAATGAGCTTGGGCTGTCGAGCGTCCACGATCCCTCTGTAGTTACATGGGCCCTCGACGAGGGCAGCGGCTTCACGCTCAAATGAGAAAACACAACCCTTTTTATGTCTTGTCTTGACTCCTTCTTTCCTTTTCCTCTTCATCTCGGTTCAAGGAGATCAGAGACTGGCAAAATTCAATGCCCAACAAAACTCGCTTTCAATCACTGAAAAGAAGCCCCTTTCTTGCTCACTTGAGCTTCCCTAATCACTTACGGTCTTTCTTCTGGATTCTCTCGACTCCTAGGGGAAAACAAGTCACTCTCGATTCGGGTTTTTGATTGCCAGACTTTGTTCATCGTTGGCTCTTTCTGGCTACTCGTCCCCATCGACCCGGGCTTCCACTGCTTTCAGGCAGACACCAGATACTCACTTGACCAGTGCTTCTTCCAAAAGGCTCTTTTCTCCCTGCCTCTCTCATACTACACATAGAGCGTCTTTCAAGAGGTAAGCTTCGCAATCCGAGGCTTCTTTGGCCTCGTTGACCCTTGACATAGGCAGAAGCAGACAAGCAAGCGTAACCCTTTTCCGTCAGCTTCTCGGATGAACCAGAACAATGGCATCCGGGGACATTAACAAGGGCCAGGAGAGTATCCGACGAACCCTCTGGCCAGAATTCCAGCCCATGATACAGAGTAGCGAGACGAACAGCAGGCAGAAGAAGCTCGTCGGCGACATCCATCAGCATCAGCACCAGACTAACACTTCTTTCCCCGCTGAGGACGAGCGCGAGGATGTCTTCTCACCTAGCATCATGCGGACCATCGATCAGATGAAGCCCGACAGCGGCGTTCAGAACCAGGACTACATCGACTGGGGCCGTACTGATGAGGAGCGCCGCGAGGCCTTCCTCGCTGATCTCTACGAGGGGCCCTATGTCAACATTGGCCGGCCTATTCTTGTGCCTGTCTCCCGCTTGGGTCGCACCAGGCTTCGCGGTACCAGCGCTCGCATTTCTGATGACTCGTCTGATCATCTACCTTGTCCTCGTGGCTTTCGCAGAGAATCGCCTGACGCCTTCGTTGGCCCTGCAGCTCCCGACAGCACCCGTGCTTCGTCTACTCCTATTCGCCTCGGCTCCTTGGGTGTCGGTGAAGCCCCCAGGTCCAACAAGACTATCCGCCTCGAAAAGAGTGAGAAAAATGGCATGGGTGGTGGCCCCAATAAGTCCAGCCCTGACGCCGGCAACCATCTCATCTTCGACCCGAGCCCCCAGAGCCTCTTGGCCCCCAGTATGAACGGCAAGACCATCGACAGCGCCCAGAGCGGCTCAAACATGAACATCGACAAGACGCAAGGCGAGACTGCTCCCTCCACCCCGCCCCATCCCTCTCCTGGTTTCCAATGGGAGGACGGTCCAAACGGCGCTACACCTGACCGCCCTCGTACTGTCAAAACGACCCCAGCCACAATGTGCTACTACACCGGTACGGAGCCCGAAGAGTCGCCTACCCTCCGCCTTCAGATGGGGCGTCTCCGTATCGCCTCAGCTGATGATTTCAATTCGGACGTGGCTGCTGGCTCTGGTTCTTTCAATCGTTATAGCGGCCACGCTCATAGCCCTCACCCGTACTACTTCGGCTACCCGGTTCCGCTTACGCCAACAAGGGGCAAGAGAGCTCGGGGTGAGTTTGAAAAGACTACCACCCTCTCGGGCAGAGATGTCGCACGCGAGCGCGAGATTCTGGCTCGCTTCGCCGCTGCCGCCAAAGACGAGGACGAGGACGAGGAGAAGGAGGAACCTGAGGAGGACAAAGAGGACGAGGAAGATGGGGAGCTCACGCCCAAGGCTTCGGTCCTCAACCGCCATATGGATATCGACGAGGAGTAAGCGGCCATACAGCCGAGACTAGAACATGAATCTTGTCACAGGACTCCTTTGTGCTGTCCCTAGGGTCGCCTACCCACGCGCTCTCCGTCGACGTTCAGGTCACTGAAGAAGAAGGGCTCTTGCCATTTCACAACATCGTTAGAAGTGGGTTGAACCCCATCGAGAGACCTGGAGGGTTTTGGGCTGGTCAACGTGTGTTGGGTCGAGGGGAGTGGTTGGTCGTCGCTTACTTAATGCTGTATGCAATTATCATGATGTCACTAGCGCCCCGGTCATGCATACCGGATACAGTGATATCACATCCACAAATTGTGTCTTGCAGCAATCACACCCCCCTTCTGTCCCTTCCACTCCTCCACCACTCCAGGCCCGAAACGGTACAGCCAGAAGTAATCAAAGTACCTTCGACGAGGTGTGTCTTTCACACACCCAGATAAGCTCCACACCAGTACCCAGTTGGCAGTCGCTCGCTCAATCGCCTCTCTTTTCCGGCGGCACCCAACTTGTCTTGTCCCCGGTTCATCTAGGGGGGGAAAGACACATCCATCTCTCACAGCTGCCTGCCAGTTGTTGCGACCCGTCCACCCAAGAGCGGGTAGAACTCCAAAGGCCATGAACTTTCCCGCTTCATCCACCAACGACTTCGCCTTCAACTCCAACTCCAGCTCCCACTCCCAGCCGCAGCAACAGTACCCCCAGCAGCAGAACCACCACCCTCAACAGCAGGTGCATTTCTCCTCTCGCCAGTTTCAGCAGCAGCAGCAGCAGCAGCAACAACAGCAGCAGCAACAGCAACAGCAACAGCAACAATACCAACTGCCGCCACCGCCGTCTCCCCCACCCGCGTCGTCTGCCACCGCGCAATCCCTCTCCGCCGCCCAGCAAGCCTTTGCACACGCGCAGTACCAGCAGTTTGTCCTCATGAACGGAATGAACGGTGGCAACGTGCCCAACGGCATGGGTGGCGTGCCCACACCCGCTGGCCAACAGGCCGAGCTCAACTACATCTATGGCATGGTCGAGGAGCTCAGCCGACAGCTTGCGGAGAACCGTCGGGTTACCGAAGACATTGTGTCCGGTCTTGGAAGAGTGCGCAGCCGCGCGAGAACGCAGGGAATGAGCAATGATGACCTCATTCACAACGCTGCCGATGATATTCAAGGTATGCGGTGTCACCTGATCCCATTGCTTCGCATCGATACGCTGACCCAGTCTTAGCACAAGAACAGAATCTCGACACACTCATCTCCATCCTTTCAGAGTCCCTCGAGAAGGCAAAATACAGCCGCGACGCCAATGCGACCCTCTTGACCCAATACGCGACAGTTCTCGCTGCGATGCTGAAGCAATTCCACGAGTACAAGGCGAAGCACGTCACGGACGTCGCTGCCTGGCATCGCTCCTACCGTTCTCAGCTCGCCGAAGCGCGCGCTGAGAACAGCAGGCTCCGGGACCAGATCTGGGAGATGCAGGAGCGCGCGGGAAAAGCTAACGAGGCTCTGCGGAAGTTCCGCCGCAAGTACGACGAGAACGAGGCGAGGTGGGACCGGCGGGTCGAAGAGGTTGCCGCGCGCCAGGAGCTGCGTTTCTGGAAGCGGATGGCCATGCCCGAAGTCAGCGACGACGATCCCTGCTGGAGCGACGACGACGACCTTATCGACCCTGCGGAGAAGGAGCGGCAGAAGGAGCTGGAAAAGAGGGCCGCTCAGGAGCAACTTGCTGGGAGCCAGCAGATGGGCGGTGACTACTCGCGTTCACAGTCGCCGGAATCCAGCATGATGGGCGGCGTTCCCATGCAGCGGGATCTGGGTATTCCCATGGGCATGCCTGTACCTCCACGGCCCTCGAGTGCGACGTCCAGTACCGGCTCTTCTGGCCAATGATATCGAAAACAGCGTTTGGAATTTCAGAAGCATGCCATCGGGCATCACGGGCGCAAGGAGCATTTCGGGTAAAAGAAATGTGCGGCGTTGGGTATCGGGTCTGGGACGCTCGAAGTCGAGCGATTGCATTACACCTCATATTACACTTTCCAAGCAGCTTGCCTTTGGCCAGCATTGTCACGAATACCCCAATGGTTTGTTGGAACGGACGACCTGATGATATCCTGCTTCAAATATATACCGCGGTCGCCGCAATCGGGGAACACTATAATACGAACTGACACTTTCTCACCGGAACGCCTTATGCATAAGCTTCTGACCCGGTCCCTTTTGGCCCTTCTCCGTCCTTCTCCCCCCGATAGTAACGAGGGAAATTACTGCGCCTTGACAGCTACGACAGCTGCTTCCAGGCTGTCCGAGCTGGCGCTGTCCATATTGAGGCGGATGCCCGTCCGCACGTCCATCTGGTCCAGGGGAATCAAAGTGGGCTGCTTGAGCTTCTTGACCATAGATTGCCACAGCCAGTAGCCAAAGTACAGAACGATTGGGATCGCGGTGCCTATGTTGTCACGAACAATGGCCTGAGCATCGTGGTTGTTGACGGGCCAAATCGCCGTCAGGACGTTGGCAAGCAGACCGACGACACAAACCGCAACTCCAAGCCAGGCACCCCAAATACCAAAGGGGCTGTTCCAAAGGAGCGTTTTATGGTCATGTCCTTGGGCAGCCCACGCCTTGCGGAAGCGAATGTGGCTCACGCAGATGGAGGCCCACGTGTAGTAGTTGCTAGCCCCCGAGAGGCTCAATAACCAGTCAAAGATTGCACCGCCGCCGGGCGCCAGGTTGACAAACGCAAGCAGACCAAAGGCAAAGGTCACGAAGAAGGCGTACACCGGCACACCCCATTTGACCGTGGCGCCCCAGCTGGGACCCATGCCCTTCTCGCAGAGGGCTTGGAATGCACGACTAGCGGCGAAGATGCTGGTGTTGGCCATGGAGATGATAGCGACGACGATCAGGGCGTTAAAGAAGCTAGGCAGGTGCCGAATGTTGGCGAGCTCGGCGGCGAGCGTGAAGGGGCTGTACTTTGCTCCGTGACCGGTTGAAGCCAAGCCCGGGTGATTCGAGGGCACGACGAAGCCGAGAAGAAGGAGCGATACGATGTAGAAGAAGAAGATCCGGCCGAAAACAACCTTAGTCGCAAGGGGGAGGGCCCTTTGTGGGTTTTTACACTCGGCTGCCGTCATGCCCAGAAGCTCCGTGCCTCCGTATGACATACCAGCGACACGAAATACCATGAGAAAGCCCGAAAAGCCGTTCATCACCGCGCCGGGGTCGTGCCAGAACTTGGCTCCCGTTCCGTGTCTGCGAGAAGTTAGCCGTTTTTGATCGAATAACCAGGGAAGGGGAGGTAAGGGACGTACCGAGGGTCTGACGGCACGGCGCCAGTGATAATAAAAATAGCCACAAAGATGAAGACGGTGATTGCGAGGGCCTTGCATATGCCAAAGGCGTGCTCGAACTCGCCGAACCACTTGGATCCGAGGAACGAGGTGCCCGTCAGAGTGATAAGGATGGGCGTTATAATGTAAGCCGGCTGCAAGTCCGGGACCCAGTACCTCATCTGCGCGGCGATGACGGTGAGCTCGAAGGGGAATACGATGAGCCAGTTAAATACAAAGTTCCAACCCATTGCGAAGCCCCAGGGCTCTGAAATCATGCGCCTGGAATATTCGTAAAAGGCACCGGCTACAGGGAAAGCAGCTACACACACATATTGTTAGTAATGCAGCCCGTCATTGGTGTCTGTCAAGGCAGGCCTGCGAGAATGTGCATGAAGATTCGTGAGGTATGAGGTAGACACCGACGGAGCAGATACACGACTGACCTGCTAGCTCTCCCAGACATCCCATCGTGCAAGTAACACCGAGACCGACGATCGCAAAGTTGGCGACCAGAGACAGCGGCCCGCCGGAGCTAAGGGCCGCGCCGGATCCAACGAACAAGCCAGCGCCAATGGAGCCTCCTAAAGCCATGAATATCATTTGTCGAATGCTGATGTTTCGCTTCAACTTGTCGCCCTCGGTAGTAGGAATAACTTCAACACTGGCAGACCCGCTGGGCATCCTCGATCCCATGGCCATGGCCTCTGTTGTTGTCGTTACCTCCCCCGATTTATCACTGTCGGCTTTCGGGATCGACATATCGATAGGGCGAAGAGGTGATATATGGAGAAGCAGAGCACGACGATAGAGGCAGAAACGAAAGCAAAAGTAGTGATGACGGAATATGGATGGATTGAAGGGAGCAGGAGAGACTTTGCTGGATGAGGAAGGGATAGCTCCTATATATACCTATAGAAATGCAATGGCTTTGGAGAGATGTTGAGGAGGCGTAATGAGAGCCGGACCCCAGTGAAACCTTTTTTAGCTGTGCCAGAAGAGATAAGGATAGGAGACATGAATGAAGTATCTGAAGTGGAAGGCGTCTCCGAGCATATAAGGTTATGAAGGCTTGTTATTGGCCGCTGCCGTTGCCATGAGGCGGCGACCACAGGTTTGCTCCTTCTTGTTTCCAGATCTCCCC
>MU843027.1:0-12840 GCA_030867305.1 Colletotrichum zoysiae | reverse complement strand
GTTCTGTAGCCCGCAGTGATAATTTCGGGGGAGAGGTATTCTGACTTCCAGGTCCTCAACCTACCTAGTCCAGCTATGGGTATCGTTCTGTCGGCGCTGGTTAAGGTAAAGATAAGCCAGGGCCTCACCTGATCATGACGAAAGGGGGGGCAGAGCCATTGTCCCTCAGAAGTTGTGACAAGTACAAGCCGACTTCGCCGTTGGCATTTGCGACACATGGTCTTTGTGACAATGTAGATTCTGGCATGACCGCAAAGCTGAAGACGATGATTCCTTCTTGCGGTATATTTATATTCACGGGGGTTCCAGTGAGGCCATTCGAACTCGAAATCACGTCAACAGAGTGCACCCACGGTACCAAACTCAGATCAGCATCGCGATCAAGGTTGATGCGCCATGAATACCTTTGGTGCCGATTTGCCCCTCGTGACCTCCAAGAAACCCCTGGAATAGGTTTGGCTCGTCTTCGACTGTGGGATTGGCGCCACTCTGGGACGCTTCCACGGCACCTGGAGGGCTTTGGCTGGAAAAAGGTTGCAAGATAGGCTAGTGGATGACACACTTCTGGATGGAAGGAAAATGATCGAGCGGTGGACGACCCTGAGTTGTTTTTGGTGCCTGGCAAAACCCCATATCTCGAAACAAAACAAGTATCAATTTGTAGAGCCATCTGGTCTCAACATACCCACAAGCCTGGTTGAAGGTTTACCCAAGGCCTAGGCAATATCATGAACAACCCCTTTCAGCACGGCTTTCATCCAGTTAACATCCGACTCCGCCCTACCCACCCAACCTGTCAGTCTTAATATTGTACAAGTGCGAACATAAATCAATAGAGCATGCCCAAGGTTGTTGTGAGCTCTAGTACCCGCTCTGCTCCCGACGCTGATCCCCCTCATCATCCTTCGAACCATTGGCTGCCTCTCCGGCGTCCTTGATGGCCTGCTCGTCGCCTCTAAGCTTCGCAAAGTAAGACTTGATATCCTCTGCGCCGATCGCTTGGCCGCTCTCTGCAAATTGTTGGAAGAATGGCTTCAGCTGCTCCTTGAGGTGGTTGTACGCCATGACACCCTCAATCGCACGAACGCGGTCAACATTTCGTAGAGCACTCTCACCACGTTCGAGAAGACTGCCGCTACCATTGGTCGATCCACCGTGCTCTGAGTTTGCGCCATCCGAAAGTGGCGGCTCGTACGTCTCCTCCTCCTCCAGCAGTTGCGGGTGCGGATCCAGGTTGCGGTAGCATGACGAGCAACGGCAGAAATTGTTACGGAAATCCTCTTTCATGAAGAGCGAGAACTCCCCGCTCGGTGGAGGTGGAAGTGCTGCCCACTTGCAAGTCGTGACGGCTTCGTTCGGTTCTTCCTTGGCCTCTGTGGCCTCTGCAGCTCTGCTGTCGCGTCCAACCTCCGCTTGCTCGGAGTCTCCCTTCAATCGCTTAACCTCTGGCTCAGCACCATCGCCATCCGCCTTACGCTTCTTGGTAGTTTCTTCTGTAATTGGAGCGTCTTTCTCCTCCTGACTCGAGAAGACTGCGGGCAAAAACCCTTTGGCACCGGCGTATTTCTTGATCCATGGATTGGCATTGACACACTTGTAGCAGAGGAACGCTTCAAAGTCGTCTTCGCCCGGGAAGCCGGGTGGCATTGGCGGGTCATCGTCGTCGTCTTCCTCCTCTTCCTTGGGATCAACAGCTGGCGCCGCCCCCGCCGCCTCCGCCGGGCGCGCCTCTGATTCCTCCGAGATTGTCGGCAAAACTGCATCATTTGTAGTCTCATCATTGGACTTGGACCCCTTTTCCCTCTTCATGCCCTCGAACCAATTGGGGCCCAACCCGACCAAGCAGCCGGGGTGATACCAATCTTCGCCACAGCCACCAGTCTCAACCGTCCCCAAACCTAAGCACTGGAACATGGTGCCCTTTTGCTGGAATGGGTCGTAATCGCACTCGCATGCACAGAACCTATTCCTAAAGTTCTGGTTGTACTTATTGTTCGCATCCGGTTCCTCTGAATGAACACCGCCCTTGGTGTTGCTGGCAGGGTTGATTCGCAGACTGCAGGGGCTTGTAGATGGATATCGCTTCGTGCCGCAATCGCATGTGAAGTTTCTCTTGGTGAAGATCTCGACGAGGGTGTGTTCACCGTGACACTGGACCGAGCATGCATAACAAACGCCTGCACTATCGTAGGCGTCTTTCGGATTCGCAGGCGGCGGGTTGCAAGTCAAACATGCGAAGACACTCTGGCGAAGAGACCCAAGAATCTTGGTACAGTTCTCGATGCTCTATACACAGTCAGACTGGTTATTCGGTTGGTAGATGGAACGTGGGAGGACGAACGTAGGGAAGAGCTTCGCGCGCGTCGGCTTCCAGTTGCATCTGATCGCGGATGAATCTAGAAAAGCTAGGATTAGCTTGGGAAAACACGATTTGATGGTGTTGGGATGCCGGCGCACTCAGCAGCAGTTTGAGAGTCGTTGGATTTGTGCGACGAGAAGCTCTCACTGCGCGCAGCCTTTGGCGCGCCAGTAGGAACAGCAACATCAACGTCGCCAGACGCAGCTGGTGGCGGAGGGGGCTCCGTTGACATTTTGGCAATGAATCGGTCTGCAATGAGCTCGAGAGTGTGAAAATGTGACCACAAATTGTATTCCTGGTCGCGGGAGAAAACTGGCAGAGCAGGAAGATAAGAAGTCGGGGAACAAGACAGCAATCATCCCAGGTCTCTATAAGCATTGAGACGCCGCGTTGAGGAACCGTACATCAGATACGTACCGCAGCTTCAACCTTGTTCAGCAGCAACTGCCCATAATTGCCCATTTACGCGTCGTCCACATCGGGAAAGGTGCCACTTTACGCGCTCACCCCTGACGTGGTTCCCCCTGGCGACGCGGGATGGGTCCTCGTTCTAATTTCGCACTCCTGTCCCCTCTGCGCTCCCCTCCCATTTCTGCATCCGCTCTCCGTCACCACCATTTCTCGACGATTCTGTCGCAAAACTTAACATTCAACAAGGGGGCCAACCTGCCGCTGTACAGTGCCTCTTTTCCAGTCTACAATCATGAGGTAAGATCTGAAAATCGCTCTTTGGGTCTTGGATCCAGGTCGCTCCCCGCTGGTGTGCATAAAAATAAAAAAAACCAGTTGAGTGCTGACCATCGACTCCAGTTCTCCTCTTAGAAGCCACCCGAGTTCCGCCAACAGAGGGACACCCGCTCGATCCAGTCGCAAGCGCGGTCGTGCGAATGGCGACGATGGGTCATCGGTTGTTCCAGGATCAAGTCCCATGCCATCGTCTCCCCCGGCACCCCTCATGGCACACGGCGGTGACGATGATGAGGACATAGAGGACGAGGCTGAGATCCAGGACGACGACTTGGACGAAATGGATGAGATGGCTGAAGACGAGGTCGACCTTTTCAGAGAGGGTTTCGAGCAGGATTATAGAGCCAAGGAAGACGATGGATACGAAGGCATTGACATCGATGACGAGGGCGATTACGGCGATATGGACCTCGCTGAGAGGCGTAGGCTCGAAGCCCAACTCAACCGCAGAGACCGAGAAGTTGCCCGCCGTCAAAGAATTCCCGCCGCTTTTCTTCCGGGCGAAGACGATGAAGGCGACATTGACCTCTCGGCTCAACCCCGACGCCGCCGCCACCATTACGATGAAGACCCCGACGAAGACATGGACGCCGATGTTATGGACGAGGAGCTTTCTCTTGAGGCCCTCCAAGATGTCAAGGCCGCCAGTCTGACCGAATGGGTGTCTCAACCATTTGTTCAGCGAACCATCAAGAGAGAGTTCAAAGCTTTCTTGACCGAGTACACCGACGAGCATGGCTCTTCGGTCTATGGAAACCGTATCCGGACGCTTGGTGAGATCAATGCCGAGTCTCTCGAGGTTTCCTACGAGCATCTCTCTACATCCAAGGCCATTCTGGCCTACTTCTTAGCCAATGCCCCGGCCGAGATGCTGAAGCTCTTCGACGAGGTCGCCATGGATGTTGTGCTCCTTCACTACCCCGACTACGAGCGCATCCATGCCGAAATCCACGTCCGCATTTTCGACCTTCCTGTCCACTACACCTTGAGACAGCTTCGCCAATCGCATCTGAACTGCTTGGTGCGTGTCAGTGGTGTCGTGACAAAGAGAACAGGTGTCTTCCCTCAGCTCAAGTATGTCAAGTTCGACTGCACCAAGTGCGGTATCACTCTTGGCCCTTTCCAGCAGGAGTCGAACGTTGAAGTAAAGATTTCGTACTGCCAGGCCTGCCAGTCTCGGGGTCCCTTCACACTCAACTCGGAGAAGACCGTGTACCGCAACTACCAGAAACTCACTCTTCAAGAGTCTCCTGGCACTGTCCCGGCCGGTCGCTTGCCTCGCCACAGGGATGTCATCCTCCTCTGGGACCTCATTGACAAGGCGAAGCCTGGTGAAGAAATCGAGGTAACTGGTGTTTACCGAAACAATTACGATGCCCAGTTGAACAACAGAAACGGCTTTCCCGTTTTCGCCACAATACTGGAAGCAAACAACGTCATCAAGTCCCACGACCAGCTGGCAGGTTTCCGCATGACAGAGGAGGATGAGAACGAAATTCGCAAACTTTCAAGAGAGCCCGGCATCATCGACAAGATCATCAACTCCATGGCTCCAAGTATTTACGGCCACACAGATATCAAGACGGCCGTTGCGCTGTCTTTATTTGGCGGAGTTGCCAAGGTCGGACGCGGTTCTCACCAAGTCCGTGGTGACATCAACGTTCTGCTTCTGGGTGACCCTGGTACTGCCAAATCTCAAGTTCTCAAGTATGTTGAAAAGACGGCTCATAGGGCCGTCTTCGCAACGGGCCAAGGTGCTAGTGCTGTCGGTTTGACAGCTAGTGTCCGACGAGACCCGCTGACCAGCGAGTGGACTCTGGAGGGCGGTGCTTTGGTGCTGGCGGACAAGGGTACGTGCCTGATCGATGAGTTTGACAAGATGAACGATCAAGACCGAACATCTATCCACGAAGCCATGGAGCAACAGACCATCTCCATCTCCAAGGCCGGTATTGTGACGACGCTCCAGGCTCGTTGCGGTATCATCGCTGCTGCGAACCCAATCGGCGGGCGGTACAACTCAACGATCCCCTTTTCTGCCAACGTCGAACTCACCGAGCCTATCCTTTCCCGTTTCGACATTCTGTGCGTAGTCCGAGATACCGTTGAGCCCGAAGAGGATGAGCGCCTTGCTCGCTTCATTGTTGGCTCGCACAGCCGCAGCCACCCTTCGTCATCTCAGCCTGCGGAGGACTCGATGGAGGTTGAGCACGAGTCGGAGAACCCGGAGACACAAGCCGAGACCCAGACAAAAGAGGGCGAGATTCCCCAGGAACTTCTGCGCAAGTACATTTTGTATGCGCGCGACCGCGTCAGTCCAAAGTTGTACAACATGGACGAGGACAAGGTCGCCCGTCTGTTTGCTGATATGAGAAGAGAGTCTCTGGCCACTGGCGCATACCCCATTACTGTAAGCCCCCCTCCCCGAATGAAATCCCAGTGAGTTCAAAGGCGCTAATTCAGCTTCAGGTGCGTCATCTCGAGGCCATCATCCGCATTAGTGAGGCCTTTGCGAAGATGAGACTCTCGGAGTACTGCAAAGCGGAAGATATTGATCGAGCCATTGCTGTGACAGTCGAGAGTTTTGTTGGCAGCCAAAAGGTTAGTTGCAAGAAGGCCTTGGCACGAGCTTTCGCCAAGTACACTTTGAACAAGCCGAAGGGAAACTGGCAAAAGAGGACGGGAGGCATTCAGGCATCGAGAAACGCGAGCGTCATGCGAGCTTGATTTGATCAACCCATTTTGAGGATTGTGGTTTGCATTTTCGCGATGGGGGCGGAACTTTGATGTACCGGCAGAATAGGCCGGCGGCGATCGGCGCAGAGGCGAAGCGCACATGTCTGGAACGGATAATTGATGGATTGATATCAGGGTAATGCGAACAACGATTACGTTCTTGTTATTCAGTATGCTTTTGACTTGGCGCGCATGGTCAGTTGTCGCTGTCGCTGGTCGTGCAACTAGCCATCCATCCAGTGACATGCATTTTCTCGATGCTCCTTCATGGCCGGTAGTTGAGCGTCTGTAGCCACGGAGCCAGTGATGGGAGTGGACTAAATTTAAGAATGGTAGGGAAGCACTTCTGGCGTGGCAGTGTGATGACGACCTCGTGCCCTCAATGTATTGTCGCCTAGGTCACACGTGGTATGTATTCAATACGGGAATGGGGGCAAAACCGTTTCCTCCGCAATTCAATACTGTCGTCCTTATTTGAATAGAACATGTTGTCTGGCACAGTCGAACCAACCACGCACGATGACGAATCGTCAATACATCTACATGACTTTAGACATCCAAAGCCTCGTCTCATCGGCTTCCGTGTTCTATCAACGGTTCTCGCCATCTCTTCCTGTTTGACCGTCGCGGTATCGGCACTTCAGCCCCAGATTCTTCCACCTCAGAGGTCAGGCCAGATGATTGACGTAGAACAATCCTACCCAGGGCCAACGTTGGCTGTCAACTTGCTCTTCTCACACACATCCTATAAGCAGATCTGGCCCAGGACTGAGGGAAGAAGCTTCTCCTTCCCACACTTATCGGAGTTTCCACCTTTCATACAAGCAGGAGTATGTTCTTGGCTTAGACTGTTCTCACCCGAAAGGCATAGCCTACTTTTTTTGCTATTCTCCTTACCTGCCACCCGACTCTCACAAACATCATATAGTCTCACCTATCTCGTGCAGTTCCTTTTTTCTCGTGCCAATTTTAGGCCTCCCTGTGCAACTGTTTGCCTGTCTGGATCCGGAAAAGCGCCCGCCCCTTTGATATACATTTCGTCTGCCGAAGGGAACCCATCCATGATTCAATTGCAAACGTCTTCAGATCTTGGCTCGCAAGCTTGGTACTGCACTCCATTTGCAATCTCATATAAACGTGCTGTCTGCTTTGTTTGCTCTCGTGCCACATTTGTGTTACGCACCCCCAAGGTATCTCGCCACGCTCGGCGCCATCGCGGGTTCAACGACTGCTAGCGTCAACATGCGTGCCTTCAAGAGGATATTCTTCATCCCTAGCCTGCAGAGCATTCCTCAACTGACAACCGGCCCCGCCGACTCGCTTCTGGGGTTAATCGCAACAAGTACACAGGAAAGTCACTCCTCAATCCAGGTCCCTTTTCAAATGTCTGACGATGCAGCCATCCTTTGAGGCCCCGCACCCTCAAACGGTGTCTCGTTAGATGATCAGTGTGCCATGTTTGCCCAGTACCTAGTCACCACACACCCTCTTTGATCTCCCCTGATACCCACATCATTGGCAGAAAGTCGTCATGACCGTGTGTGTACCTTCTTCCCATTACCCCGGTCGCCGAGGGGGAGGAAGAACCTCACCTGTTCAACCCACAAACAACGCACGGCAAGTCTTTGCCGTCCGAAAAGTTTCTTTCTTCGTCCTCAAAATCCAGACAATGTGGTCATGAGATGATCTAATACTACCTGGCATCGGCGTCGACCTTTGAACTTCAAGTAGTGCCGCGCAAAACCAAAATACGCGCGCAGCAGAGACCCCGAACGTTTGTCAAATTGACCCTCTCCGAAGCCCATTTAGGAACATCATGAGTCGTATGCCCTCGGCACATATCCCCGTCGGTGCTAAAAGCAGCTCTCCCACGGCGCCTGGTTCTGACCACGTCCTCTTTATTACACGCGAGTCCGATTGTACATCTCTACGAAGTGAAGAGGCGTGTGCCTGGCCGTCGAACCCGGATCACGACCTCGTATCACCACTAGAGTCGACTCCGCCATCGCCCAGTGTGTTGGAAATTGCAACACTAAGATCCAAACACTCGATGGCCTGGGATGACCCGCCAAAGTCTTCCGCTCCATGGAACGATACGGAGGCCGGAGAGATGGGGGACCTGGGGCGCGCGACGCCCAGCAAAGACGACAGCCAACACCACAGCATACCAATAGCAACGGGGAGTGTGCCGAATTCATCGAGACCGGAAGGCCACTTTGTCGACGAGCCTTGTCGCATGGACGGCGACGATATCCTGTACAAGAGATTCAGTAAGTTCTGCCACGTGGTGGGTCTCCAACGCAGTAAACAGCTTCTAAAAGAGAATCCAGGCCGGCCGCCAATTTACTGTGACTCGCGAAACGACGTTCACAGAAAGAAGCACAATTGGCTCTCCATGTCGATCCTGGCTTTGTCAATATACTCCACAGGCCTCAGTTGCCTCTGGTTCATCGTGGCCATCGTGCAGCCGCGATGGGGACCGCAGATCTCCTCAAGCGGCGGGATCCTTCCGTCGACGGCATCCCTAGTGTGCGCCATGTTTGCCAAGACGATTGAGATATCCTTCGTGACCGTCTTCGTCACCTTCATCGGCCAGGTCCTGACGCGCCGCGCTTTCGTGAAGAGGTCCAAGGGCATGACGTTGGCCGAAATGACGATGCGAAACTGGGTCATTGTAAGTCAAAGTGTGCCTCTTTCTGGTATAGGGATGAGCTGATTCGAAACAGCAACCGGGGTTCCTGATTACGCACTCAGAGACGCTGCCTTATGCCGGAATGACGGTGCTGGGAGTGGTTTCTCTCGTCGCGACGATTGCGTCGACGTTCTACACGACCGCGTCCGATGCTTTGGTCGCCCCCAAGCTGAAGTTCGGTGGTTGGGAGAGTAAAACGCTGAGCGGCTACGTCTTGGCCTCCTACGCGAACCCCCCATTTGCTCGTGAGAGCTGCCAGACACCGCTGCGAGACAACGACCCCGCGGGCATTGACACTGCTGGACGCGCTTGTCTCGAAGTGCAGTACGCAGGACAGTGTAAGTGGATTTACGGAGCGGATGCATCGTGTAAGGATAAGTAACTGATGGTCTCTCTCCAGCTTATCGGAATTTGATGTCCTTCATGGGCGACTGGGACGCTATCAACAGAAACGGCACGAGCGCCACCGTCGACATCTCGCACCGTCCCGTGGGAACAGCTCTTCTTTATGACAATACGACACTGACATCGGCGTGGATCGAGGTCGGGTTTAGCAACACGATCAAGAATTTCGAGGACCACAGCAGGATCATTAACAATGTCACTCTCGCGATGCCACACCCGAGTGTGTACGACGCGGCCACGAACCCGGTGAACAAGATCCTCCAGCCGAACGACCTGTCAGGCGTGGGAGAGTACGCCATCAAGGCGAGTGTCGTATCCCCTGCGCTTAACGTCATGTGTGTCAACATGTCACCGGACGAACTTGCGCCTTTGGTCTATACGGAATGGCCCATGGGCAAGCTTAACTCCAATGGCACGTTAGTCCCGGGTCAGAGGATCGGCCCGCTGGACTGGGAGCAGCATGTGCCGGGGCTTTCGAAGACAGAGTGGCTGAACCGTACATTAGTAGACAACGTCTTTCGCTGGGGAGAGCAGTACAACCGACGGCCTCCTGTGTTCCAGCTCGTGAGTGGCCCAAGAAAGAGAAGCGGACGATGTGGGTGCTAACATTTTACGTTCCAGTACCCCGCGGACTTCAACATGGTGACCAACACCACCGCTGCAAACGATGCTATCTACATCCTGACAAAATCGGCGTCCATCACAAACTACACCCTCTGCGAGATGCGTTCGTGGGTATCGCCGCTCTGCTCGACGCACTTCAACATCTCCGGCACCGCGGGGGCGCACATGTACGCCCACTGCGATGATCCCGAGGACAAGGACAGCTACAACCACGTCCATCCAGAGGTCACGTTCTCCGTGCCCGTGGTTGATTGGAAGGTGACGATCCATGCCTGACGGCGTACACCTACACATGCGGACGCTCGCTGACCTTGGCCATCAGAACATTGCAGACCAGTGGCGCCTTTCAATGGACATCAACGGCGGCGCGCAGAACAACAACGCCTCCAACGCCCGCATTCTCACGCAGTTTGTCCTCGGGGAACCGCAACTCAACCCCCTCCTCCCCTCCATGGCGGAAGCCCTGGCCGTCTACGCATCCTCCACGCTCATCATCGGCGGGCACGGCACGCCATTTGAACATTATTGGCGGCACGAGAAGACTCAGCTCGGTGCCCCGGGCGCCCTGGACACGTTTCGGGCCTCGATCCGCACGCAGGAATACACGTCGGGCCACGTGGCGGAGTGGCAAAAGGTGTTTTACCTGGTCCTCGTCCTCGTCGTGGTCATCAACGTCGTCTGCCTCGCCTACTTCCTTGCGCGATCAGGGCTGGTCACCGACTTCACCGAGCCGCAGAACCTCTTCGCCCTGGCCGTCAACTCGCCGCCCAGCGAGCAGCTCAAGGGCAGCTGCGGCGGCGGGCCGGTGAAGCGCGACCTCGTGGTGCCGTGGCGCGTGGCCTACGCGAGCGGCGCGAACCACTACTTCTTCGAGGAGGCGAGCGACCGGCCGTGGCGGGGCAAGTATGCCGGGCAAGACCTGTTGTCGACGGACACGGCATATCGTGGGCGGCAGCGGAGCAGTTACGACAGGCTGAGCATGAGTGTTTCGTGGATGCCACAAGCGTGGCAAGCCAGCCTGTCGAAACTGCGTTAGCTGTGGCGCTTCAGTCACAGACTTGAAGCAACCTGGTTCTTCAACCAAGCATTAGCCGGGTGCTCAAGCCCTCGGAAGATTCGGGGTAAACTTCAATCGGATCTCCTTATACAGACAGACGCCATCCAGGAGAGAAAGGCACAGTCGTTATGGGCCAGGGCGAATATGCCCGCTGGCCGAGTGGATCGGACAAATGGTTACCTTGAATGAGGCCAGAGAGTTACAGGGCGTGAGCAAGTATACCGTGGCATAGAGTTCGGCCTCTTTTGAATCTAGAACGAGGGAAGCTCGTCTCCTAGTAGTACGCATGCTCGAAATACATCACGTGCCGTACTTACTTAGGCCATCACATGATAGGTACAACATAACGATTTGAGCAGAATCATTGGCTTCACGTTGGTACTACACGTGGGGGGGGGGGGGGGGGGATAACGATGCCTACATATCTGATAGATTTTGATTACTGACTGTCTCTAGTGAAGCAGGCATAGCATAGCCTCCGTCATGTGGGAACGTCTGGTGGTCAGCAAGGTAAGGTTGATCTGGATGATGGGTGGTGGGCTCCGGTGTTAGTTTTTTCGGGCTTGGACCTGCACGAGGGACCGGGTTCAATCGGCAACGACATGAAGGTCGGGAAAGGGAGTTTATGACGTTTTGACACGGAAAAAAAAACACGTGTGAATGTGCCCGGACGGCCATTTCTGTTTTGGAGTTTCAATCGACACCAGTGGGCTCAGGTGGCTGCACCCCCAACACACAAACAAACTCTCACACAGACACATACCTACCTACACTGTCATGGAATTGAATCAGTATCGTCGAGAAGAAACACCGTGGCAAGCAAGATATGAGTGGAGGGAATTCAAAGTCGCCCGATCATTGTCACAGCATTAGTCTCCTTTTTTGAATGCCCATGCCCTCCCTCCCTTCAACTGCCCTGCAGTAAGTATGAGGTAGGTACCTATCGTGAGTCGAAGTCGGCCTATTCCGGGCCTGTGCTCACCCTCGCCGTCTTTTCGTCTGTCTACCCTTGCATGAACCGAGGACGGATCGCTGCGGGAGAAGAGTATAAAAAGATGAAAAGAGTTTGTATTTTTCTTGCGCACCAAAAGAGAAGAGGAAAGAAAGAAAAAAGGCGGCATTAATGACACGCTCTCTCTCGGCCGGCATGGACAAGGTGGTTCCCGGCAACCAACGTGTTGGAGAAAAGGAGGCTGTGCAAGTGGCCCCTCAAACCTTGTTGCTTCACACGATGGATAGTTTAGATAGGTTGTAGGACGTATATTGCTCGCTGTAGTACCTAGGTAGGTAGGTAGGTAGTAGGATCAATGTACAGTATGTGCTCGAGGTGGACGTGGACGTCTTTACCTACATCGTACGCACTACACTCACTCACTGCCCGAACCCACCAATGGTAATTAATGAATGGTCTGCTCAGCCCGGCAGAACAGACGGGGCCATGTGGCCAACTTGGCACGATCCATCCCATCGTCTAAAGATTGATCTGCTGCCGATGTCTTGACGTGTCTGGTGTCTGAATGCCTTGCCGTCCACCCTCCCACTCTCTCGTTTGACTCCTTGGCGCCGACTGCGCATGCTCCGTCGTGGTAGTATGTAGTGATACCTACCTACCCATCTATTCACCCATCCATTGTCGACCTTACTATTATTACCTACCTATGTAGGTATGTACTTACTCCCTTGACCCAAGCCAAACCGCGCCGCCCCGTATCCACTGTCTGTGTCACACGCAGGAGACGGACGGACGGCCGGTCAGCTGTGGCTTAAAGCCTCTCCGGGCGCCCAGGGTCATCACTCACTAATATGTATGTACCTACTGAGTAGTATTTCTACCATACCTAGGTAGTAGGTATGTAAACCAACTCAAAACACTAGCATTCCAATCCGGGATCCCTGAAGCCCTGAAGGGTCCCCTTCTTGAGTCCAAACTCAAACAGCTTTTTATGCTCCGGAGCGCACAGCAACCGCACGACCGCGACAACAACCATTTAGACAACGCCATCTCGGCCAAGATTCCCTGACGCTTGCGGCAGCATCTGCGCAGATCGTTCCAGCTGCTGACCTCGTGTGTTTACTGCGTAGGTATATTGATCGACCTGCTTTCTGTTTTGAGGTTCTTCCTCCCCCCCCGTCAACCGAGCCTTGCCTTCCTTCCTTCCTTCCTTCCTTATTTCTCTCTCTCTCTCTCTCTCTCTCTCTCTCTCTCTCTCTCTCTCTCTC
>MU843026.1:29901-67694 GCA_030867305.1 Colletotrichum zoysiae | reverse complement strand
GGGTGGAATGATAACGAAGATGGCCTCGCCACAGTCGGCCCAGCCGGTCCCGGCCCAACGCGAATAAGCGCAGGTGAGAGAGAGAGAGAGAGAGAGTTTCTAGGTGTGTGGGAAACGAGAAGATGGCGCCGTCTTCTTTTTTTGGTTTTGGGGGGGCCGCGAAATCCGGGGCAACAAAGGACTGTTGGGGCGCGTGTAAGCCCGAGAGGTTGCGCGGGGGATACGGAGCGACGACTTATCGCCTTTCATCAACAGACATACGGATAACAAT
Organism: Colletotrichum zoysiae; assembly: GCA_030867305.1. Lineage (NCBI taxonomy): Eukaryota > Fungi > Ascomycota > Sordariomycetes > Glomerellales > Glomerellaceae > Colletotrichum > Colletotrichum zoysiae. The sequence goes on along the minus strand of MU843026.1, from coordinate 67,423 downwards.
GGGCCAAAAAGAAACAGAAAAAAGAGAAATAAAAGAAAAGGAAAAAAAGGCGGCCGGCGTGGGCTTATCTCAGCTCTCTCTCTTTTCTTTTTCTCTTCCTTTTTCCCTCTTCCCTCCCATCCTCCCCCGCGCCCTGTTATGGGAATCTCTTGGTGGACGACGGACGGTGCGCCTCGACACTTTCCCGCGTGAGACGGGTATCTGTGATCCGTTGCATTTCCAGTTACACCTGCAATATCGCACGTACTGGGCCGTGTCCGGGTTTCTCCCTCTTCGTTTTTTTGTTTTTTGTTTTTGTGGTGGTTTGTGTATCTGCGGGTGGAGAGAGAGCGATATCGCGCGATTGGGGGTGGGTTTCGTGGGCGGGAGAGCGGCGGGCGGGTGGGTGAGAGAGAGAGAGTACCGCGAGGTACCCGGTGGCCACTATACGTGCCTGTCTGTCAACGGCGGCGCAACACTCGATAAGGAGCAGCAGCAGCAGCAGCAGTAGACCCGCTAGGGACACGCCCTCCCTCGGGTTGCGTGTACATGCCTTTTTTGGTGTGGTTGGCCTCCTCCTCCTCTTTGGTTTCCAAGTGAGAGCCTGTGTGGCTTTGGATCTCGGCTGAGCTGATGCTGGGAACAAACGAGCCAAGGTCCAGGTCCAGGTCCAGGTGTCATGGCAGCCATGTTAGAGAAGCGCGTCGCAACGCAACGCAACGCAACGCAACGCAACGCGCTTGGGGCGGGAGTGTTGGCTGTGTAATGCCGTGTGTTAGGTAGTGTAGTTAGTGTACACCTACCTACCTATACTACCTATGCTACCTATGCTACCTATAGATATCTTGTTGTCTGCAACCGACTGCCAAGGGACACGTCGCAACTTTTTCGGCGGCGGCGGCGGCGATTGTGAAATCAGCGCCCCGGGCGGGCATGCGGTGGCATGACAGTCCGGTCTCTTGGTCTCTTTTGTTACGTTTCTACAATTCGGGCTCCTTGGTTTCGGCAAATGGGCTACGAATGCTGGCTGGCTGGCTGGCTGGCTGTATGTCTGTCCTAGACATTGTGAAATCTCGGTTGGCCCGCCGAACATGAGACCGAGACAGACACATGAAGAGAAGCAGGAACAGAACAACGTCAGCGTACATACGCAGTAGTAGTGGTACAGTAACTCGCTGGGCCGGGCTGGGCTGGGCCGGGCCAGTCGCCTTTTTCCCCTCTTCCCTTTCTCACCCCCTTTGGGAGGAAATTCCAGTGGTCCGGACGGCCGGCTCACTTACACGAGGGCGCGCGCGCGCGCGCCCCCTGTCCGCCAATTCTTTCTTTTTTCCTTGCTTGCTTGCCGTCAGTTTGATGCGCGTTCGGCAATGGGACCCGGACACCTTGATTCCATTTCTTCTTCGATTGCTTCCATTCCACCCCCCAAATAAAAGGAGAGGACGAGGGGGCGCGAGCGCGGACAGGAATATCACCAATCTCGCCAAATGACAGAGATTTTCTTCCTTTCCTCACCCTGTATTGGGGGATATTTCGCAACTCCGCACACACATACATACAAATAGGAGAAAGGGAGTTGTTCGGTGCGCCGTGCGGTGATGAAGAGGTCTCGTTTCCCCTTGTTGTTTTGACAAGGGGACACGGGGGGCAGGCACATTTCCCATGTTCCCCGGCCCCGCAGTCGGTTGATGGGAGAGGGAGAGAGACCAGAGTCTGCGCTTGATGACGACACCTGTCGCATTTCCCTGGCGCAGGAGGTGATTGGGGACAGAGAGCGAGCGAGAGAACCCTCCGTCCGCCAGTCCGTCCGTCCGTCCGTCCGTCCGTCCCGGTGTTTTCACGCGCGCGCATCTAATGGCATTGGCAGCTGCACATACACGCGCGCAGAGCTCCTCCCCACTGAAGCAATGCCATGGCCGCTGGGCTGGTCTGCTGTCATCGCCTGTTCATGCTTGCTGCCTCCAGTGGAACGATCCCGTGGCCGCGTCTCGCGGCGGCCACCCACGTATGGGTGGACATGGGTGGAACATGGGACATGGGGGATGAGAATAGACAAGTACTGTATAGGTACAGCATGGGGGGCGTTCGGGAACAGGGGCGGCGGCGGCGTCTTAGGCAACCCCCCCGACTAAAGCAAGTGGGTTCGGCGAGTTCGCACAGGCGTATAAGCACTTTGACGAGGGCACGATAGTGACAAATGTTGGTGTGTGTGTTGTGTGTGCGATGTGGGAGGGAAGAGGATCGCGATTGGGGTTTTCGAACCCTATCCTGGACCCCGAATGTGTGTGTGCAGGTAGTTTAAGGGGCATCACGACCGCCATTCAAGGGACCACAAGCGCACAAGGTCGCAAGGAAAGTTCGAATGCCATGAGTCAAAGTAGTGTTATCGACGGTGGAACCCCTCAGGGGGTTGAGTAGTGTAGCCGGGACTCTCTGTATTGGGATGGGACAAACGAGAATGGAAACAGGGCAAGGGCATGAGATTTGGAAGATCAAAGTTTCATGGGCTTCAAGAAACCGCTGACTCCCCCTCAACGACGACTAGTTCGTTGTACTCCTGGTAGCAGGGTAGCCGACGCTGTAGCCGATGCCAAGGCTCCTACTTTGACGTTTGAATGACTTGCCAAGGAGGGCGCCAGTGGTTTGATGGGCATGCATCGTCAGTCTCCAGAGGTAGCCAGCGGCGGCATGGAGAAAGGATGAACGGGAGGTTTAGGTAGGTAGAGTGCCGTGGCTCTGGATGTGAGTGTGAGTTTCGTCGATAGTTGATGCTCGCCAGGCAGGGAACCTTGACACAAAGCACATATCGACTCTACGGCGAGTTTGTTACCGGCTCCAGGGGACCTCCTTTCTTTGCAATCTAGTACTGGGCCCCAACGCCGCCCCTTGGCCCTGGTCTCTCTACCCATGCGGTGGTCGTGGTGTATCACGACGGCCAAAGAGGCCATAGTAGTATGCCTGGTCTCGATAATGGGGTTCGATAGCGATTGAGTAAGTCACCTCGCTCTTCTAATGGTTTAGTATGAGCTTATGGGCTAGGTAGGTAGCCGAGGAGTCGCAATGTGGGTTTTTGACTGCGATTCCGGAATGCCGCGGGTGTCGGTCCCAGACCCTCGTTCGTCACCCATGCTCTCTTTTTGAATACCGGCCGCCGGATGACCCTATCGGCAGTCCGGGGAAAGCAACGAGTGGGCACTCCGTTTCAGTAGCTTCGGGTTCGGCATGGGTGAGGGAACAAGAGAAGACGAGGACGACACATGGGACGTCTGATGGGTCCCTTCGTGGACCGTCGCGGACGACGGTCTAAATCATCATGGGTTCTAGTTCTCTGGTTTTTTTTTTTTCGTACTTGCGGTGAGTCGACTCTCCTGGCCAGCCCTCACGTCGAGGTGTCGGTCAGAAGATGGCGATCGGTGGTCGTCGTTTGGCGGTAAGCTTGGAATATATATGTACAATTCTGGAGACTGGAACCCACCCAAGCTCCGTCGATGTGGGTTGTTTGGAGGTTATGGGACGGGGGGTGCTTGCGAGTTGCGACGGTGGGTTTTTGACGGGGTTTACGTGGTTGTCGTGGGTTGTCGGTCAAACCTCTTGTCGCTACTCCGTACCCCCATCGAAGAGAAAGAAAGCATCAATCAGCCAGGCTAAGAGGTCAAAGAGTATTAGTAGGGTTGCCTCTATCTTCTTGCTCAACGAAAGGGTAGGCAGGCATCAAACGGTAGCAGCAGCCCACCAGGATCAGAAAGGATGTCGGACCGAGCGAGAGTTGTTGAGACACAGACGTTGAAGAAGAAGAAGCTTCGCATCCAATTCTGCTAGTCGTCGTCATAAGAGGCAGCTCAGCTCAGCTCAGCTCAGGTCGCCTTCTCTAGGTTAGGTAATCAATCGCTTGACCGAAACGATCTGGAATCGAAAAAGGCCATGACAACAGACAGAGGGAAGCAAGCAAGCAAGCAAGCAAGCAAGCGATGATGGCACAGTCTTTGTTACATGGCAGCGACACACTGTGTACAAAAAGGGATACATGCCTACCTTACCTTACCTTACCTTACCTTACCTCGCATCCCTCTCTGACAAGACAAAGTGGAGGCGAAATCCACAACAAGCACCAGCACAAGACAAGAAAGGAAAGCGCGAGGATAACGACACATCCCCTTTTGCTGCTTTCCTTTCTCGCATTCGCAGCGGTACGTACCTTACTTACTTGGTTGGGGGGGGGGGGGGGGGTCAGTACGTACAGGGAAATAGCCACTTTCCTGACCAGCCACACACACACACACACCAGCAGTCACCACCACCACCTAGCAACCAACACTTCGACACCCCATGGCCAACTCACACGCCCAGGGCGCGCCGGTCCTCCATTCATCATCCATCCATCCATCCATCCATTGCCTTCGTTCCCCTTCGCTCTGTCGCCTTATTTTGCTGCGTGACGGCGGCGCTCTCTCTCCCTCTCTCTCTCTCTCTTTGTCTCTTGAGAATGCTGTGGTTTGGTTCAGTGGTGAGGTGCATGCGTCTTTCTGCTGCGAGGGGTGGGAAAAAGCGCCAAGCAGTGGTCGTAGCGTACCGCAGCATCTGGTGTATGCCAACTACCTACCTACAGGACCGACCTTGATTGACGTGTCTCCCGGTCTTTCATCGTGGTGCTTCCTCACACTTTGCGCCATCATCTAGGAGAAGACACGACCGCCGCCGGTGTAAGTAGGTAGTATACAGGTAGGTGTACGGGCACAGGCACCTACCTCCAACACATACTAGTAAGTAGGTAGGTACGGAGTAGTGTACTGCAGATAGGTAGGTACCTAGGTAAGTAGAAACAGTCAGAGAGGGAGCGAGGTAGGTACACGGATGTACCACATCCTCGACAGCGGATACCTTGGATCCTGGGTTGCACCCGTCCGGTGCCGTGGGTACCTCTAGTGGCCCTGTGGCTCCTTCAGACATCCCCCCCCCGGCCACTGCTTTTCGACGTGCCCCAGGTCTTGCCATGTATTCGTATTGTATCGCATGTATCTCTTGTACCTCTTGTACCTACCTACCTTTTCCTTCTTTACCCTGCCTGCTGCTGGTGGTGCTTGCTTGCTTGCTCCAAGGAGGTGTGTGTGTGTGTGTGTGTGTGTGTGTATCCGTATCCGTAGAGGAAAGGCGAAAGATTGCGTGTGTGTGTCGCTGGCTCTCTTGTCATTCAGTCACTTTTTGGTGGTGAGTCTTGTCTGTCACTCCCATCCCATCTCCGTAATCCGTCCACGGCCCTTTTAGCCCTGGTTGTCGCACTCACTTCCTGGCCCTCCCTTTCCCTCCCTCTTCTTCTTTTTCTTCTCTTCAACGCAAATACAACATCACCAAGATCCCACACACGAATACTGACGAGATTCTCTTGTCACAGTCAAGATAGTCGCAACAGCTACAGCTCTGCCAGCCTCGCCTCATCTGATCTGCCAACCCGTCATTAGCCGACCCTGTCGTCGAACTGAGCCTACCCGCACAGTTCCACACTTGCATCGCATCCCTTCCGCTTCTAGCAGTACGTCAACAGTGTGCCCTGGGTGACTCAACACCACAACCCAACCATCACCACCACCACCCTTTCTTCCCCTTGCCACGAGATATTCCCTTTTCCCATCGTCGTCGTCGACTTCTGCATCGCTTTGCAAGATTCCCAACTAACGCTCCCTTTTCGCCATTTTAGACACGTCTAGAAGCTCAAGACACCCCCAAAAAGACATCATGGCGACCATGGCAGCTGCTGTTCGCGATATCCACCAGGCCTCCGGTATGGGCCGAGACAACTTAGCTGTTGTAGCGGCTCGGAGTGTTCCTGCGACGACTGTGACACGATCTCAAGCCCTACCCACCCCTCCCAACTCCATCTCTCCCGCCCTGCCGCCCCACGGCCTCAAGGCCCAGCTCCAGAAGGCCAGGCTCGAACCCATCGACTCGGATCTCGACCTGCACGACGACCCCAGCGGTCTCGGCCGCGAAGCCTCGCGGTCGCCTTCTTACGATGCGACTGGTTCCATCAGTACCACCCTGCTGGCCAAGCATCACCTCCCCGAGATCCTCCTCAACCACGGCCCTCTGGCTATCCGCCACATCATGGGCTACCTGACGACGTCGGTACCCGGCTTCGCCGGGATCCCTCCGACGAAGGCGCGCCGCTTGGTTGTTGGGGCTTTGGAGGGTCGCGGAGCTGAGGGCGGCGGCCCGGACGGCGACGTCGAGTTCGAGAAGGTGGGATGGGGACGATGGGATGCCCGACGACGTGGCCAGCCTTCGCGAGGGTCCTCGCCCCCGACTGACTACCGATCCGGCATCCCCATTAACAAGAGCAGCGCACGCGGTATAGACAGGTCTCGCTTGAACCTCGCCTCTTCTAGCGCCGGCGACTCCATCGTCTTCTCCCACGACGATCGCGACGCCATGATGATGGAGAACGAAGCGGACAAGATGTCCCTGGATGGTTCTGCCTCCGCCTCGTGCTCCGAGGCCCCGGACGACGACGATATCGACATGAACGATGACCCAGAGGACGCCACTGATGACGAGGACTGGGCCGCTGTGGGAGCTGCCGCTCTCCGTGCCGAGTCCTACAACACCGCTGGAGCGACCGCTCAGTCTGCCGGGCGCAGCTTTCTCGGTATGCGCACCGTCTCCACGGGCATGGCTCGCTCCCACCAACCTTTGCCTTTCGACTTCTCGGCGCTTGGGGCCCCGTCTGACGCACAAGAGCGTGATGCGGTGGAGGCTCTTCTGCGGCTGGGTTCTGTATAATACCACCACCTTTGCATAGCACGGCGTTGGGGATGGAGATTACGCTGTGCCGTCGGTCTGTTTGACTGATGAGAAAGCATCTCTCTATTACTATTTTTCACTTTTTGGTTTTCTCGGACTCGGGCTGGTTGGGCCGGGGTTGGCCGAGGCTAGAATACCGTGTCATGACATAGCGGATCTGGCCGGCGCGCTCTAGATCACATCTCACCACTCTCTGACGTGTCATGACACGGCGGTTCTACAATTTCATGGGTTCGGCGTCCTGGCATTTGGAACGACAAACAACGCCCTCGCGCGAAGGGCAGTCATTGTGGCATTGGGCACCACTTTGCATTACGATCACGGCTCTATTGGAGGATACCCCGACACTTTTTCTTGGTCGAAATCAATCATTTCGACAGACACACTGCACCTGGGCCGGCCAATCATCTTGGGACGGCATTCCCCCTTGTCTCTGCCAGCTGTCTCGTATCGAGACATCAGGCTAAGAAGAGGCCGTGGTACGGCGTCACCACAAGGTTCGCCGCATCTGCTCTACCAGCAGCAATGGCTAGGGACACGGAGGGCCAGAACAGGGTTTGGACCACAGGTTGGAATGGGCTGGCCTGACAACACTGCTCCCCCCTTACACACACTTCGATTCTCTCCCATTCATGCGTATACCACATTTTTGCACATACCCCCTTTGTTTTTGTTACACATCTGCATCCCCCCACTTCAACACGCCGTGGGGGATCACAATCACATTTATGCTGGCGAGCTTCACCTCGTCAGCCAACGCATCATGCGCTTGCTTTGCGCGTTTCTCATCACTTTTTTTTTTAATTTATCCCGGGGGTTGACGAAGAAGACATTATGGATATTCAGTGTCTTTGAGACATTGAAGAAGAATAAGACACATCATCATGGCTGTGTTGGCGGACTGGAAGAGTCAGCCGGAGCTTGGCTGTTTGGCAACTCTGGCGTAGGACAGGCAGGACGCATGGTGGAAGAAAAGCCGGTGATGCTTGGGCTCGCTGATATTGTCACTATCGATCGGCTACGGAGCACTGTGTCTTTTGGGACATGAGGATGAGCAGTGGAATGGAGAATAATCCAAGAAAAAACAAAAACAAAAACCCTCCACTATTTCTTGGTGAAGGACGGACGGATGTGGGTATTCCGGGCTTACGGGCGGCTATTTAACTTAGGTTTAGCACTCTAAGAATGGAACTCGTGACTGTTTCGTCCCATCGGCCAATGTTTCTCCCCATCTAGGTAGCGTGCGTGCGCTTTGTGTGCCATGTGCTCATGCGTAAGTGACGTCATTTCATGCCCAAGGAATATGCTAGGCCGCGGTGTCCGTCTAAAGCCTTGACACGACTACATTAGGTTACCGGCGTGGGTGACGTGTGTGTGTGTGTGTGCTTCCTAGCCGTTCGTTCGCCATACGGAACAGTGAGGCTTTCCAAATTCATCTCGTATGGGCTCATGGTGTGGCTCCCAGCGGCAAAGTCCATGCCCGGCTGCTCATCCCGGAGGGAGGCGCGCCAGACGACGGGCGATTCTGCCGGTTTATTAGTTCCCCTGCCCGGTCAGATTTCTGCTTTGTAGTAAATCTGTTTTAGCGTGTGGATAGGTGATGATGCCGAGGGGGTGGCGGAGGCGAGGCGTGACGAGGTTACCTGTACTCTCCTCCCACCGTCCGCCCCCCCCGAGAGTTGCTGTGGTTATACTGCGTGTAGAGCCCGAGAACACATGTAGTTGCAAGAGATGTCGATCTCCAATAAGCAACTCCGGGTCGCCGGCGGGGAACTACCACCAGCGAGCATGGATGCCGGAGCGGGGCGGCGTTGCCGCTTTACCGGCGGGGATCCGCAACCGAGAAGTCGATCTCGCGCAAAAAGCGATCCGGATTTTCCAGATGCCGGGCTCATGAAGCATGACGGCTTCTCGGTTTCAACTACAAGCCATCGATTATCAATCGATTTCGCCGGGTGCCATCTACAATAGTGTCACAGATAGAAAGACAATTTAGTATAGACTATGCACCGGGGTCTCGCTTGGAAGGGATAGCCAAATGGCCCCCGATGACTGATACAGAGTTCGGGAGAACGTCGCCAAGTGCATGGGTTGCAGTCCAAGGTGCCTCATACCTGCTCGAATAGACCCGGGAATCGGGCGTGAGAGAGACCCATACCAACGACCTCGTGAGGGTGGTCTCGTGAACATCCCCCGAGGGCTGCTTGCACAGAAACTGCCCTGGGGAGCTTTCCAAAGCTCACCAGAAAGATCACAAACCTTGCGTGGCAAACCGTAAGGCCTCTCTGTCCTTGTTTCCTCTTCAAGGTAGGCTTCGCTCTGGGGATGTGTGAAGGGAAGGAAGATGCTTTGAGTGCCATGGCAGGAAGGAAGCCAGCGTCAATCGTACCTCCTCACCATCTTATTAACTTGAAAGTGGCCCGCACGTTGGGCTCATTGTTCTTGCCGCACACTTCTGCCATCGTCGAGCGTTTGCTCCTTCGGTCTGAATCAAGGTGGAAAATTTCCCTAATCTGCAGGATCGTGGTAGGCCTAGGTTTGCTCTTGCTAGCTAGAACAGGTTTTAGCATCGGGTTGCAATGCATCCTTGTCTACGTAGATGTTTCCCTGCCACAACTTGGTTATCTCAGGACTCGCTTCCTGTTCATGTGAAGACAGGTGCGCCTGCGAATATGGGGACCTTTCGAGCTGCACCCATGGCCTTCTGCGCCGACGTGGTTCTGGTTTCAATACGAGGGAAGCTGCAATCGGGGAGTCTCGGGCATATGTAGGACTGCTTCTGATCTTGTGCTTGTGCTTGATGTCTCTTCCTGACATCTCCATCTTCCCACCTTCAAACCCATCCTCCATCGTCCATCGTCTTCTCGTCATCTATCCTGTTCTCCATCACTTGTAATTGATCCCTCTCTTTGTCTCCATTGTCGGAACGAACGCTGTCGAGTCAGATAAGCGTCGTGCCTTTCGGTTTCTTTGGAATCCTCTTGATACACTCAAGGTCCCCCGGCTGTTGTCCGTATTCCCCCCATTTGTATCACTCGCTGCCTGTCCTGAGAAGCGGACTGGGTGAGACTCAGAACAAGTGCAGTCAGCCTTCCCGTCTGCCTCTTTTGGTGAAGCCGAGCTGACTCTGGCTGTTTAGACCCGGTACCTGGCCACAACAGAAGCCATAGATACCATCCCCGACAACCTTTCTCGGTCGAACGCTGGCCTCAGACCTTTTCAGGTGTCATCATCATTGGCCATGGGATCGATGTCCTGCCCTGGTTCCCTAGGTGAGGACCCCCGATGATGACTGCTTACGACTTTTTCCGAGCTTCGGCGATGAGGATAGTATCCCGTCTGAGGGGAGACGCAGCCCACTTAGCCCTTGGCTAACCCTCTGGGATAGTGTACCGACTCCAGCCTCAGACCTTTTCAGGTGTCATCATCATTGGCCATGGGATCGATATCCTGCCCTGGTTCCCTAGGTGAGGACCCCCGATGATGACTGGTTACGACTTTTTCCGAGCTTCGGCGATGAGGATAGTATCCCGTCTGAGGGGAGACGCAGCCCACTTAGCCCTTGGCTAACCCTCTGGGATAGTGTACCGACTCCAGCCTCAGACCTTTTCAGGTGTCATCATCATTGGCCATGGGGTCGATATCCTGCCCTGGTCCCCTAGGTGAGGACCCCCGATGATGACTGCCTCCGGGCGTTACGACATTTCAGTGTACCGACTCTAGCCTCAGATCTGTTTAGGTGTTATCGTCATTGGCCATGGCCCATGGGATATTCAAGCACGAGATTTGCTTGTGTCGCTTCTGGAAACAACCTTTGCAAGCTCGCGCAACATTGCTGTTCTTCTTATGAGTTGATGTGCAATGTGATTGAGGAGGGAAGGTAGAAACAGTTAGTGAACATTGATCTGTAAGGAAAGGTTCAAAGTTTGGAAAGAAGAAAGGGCATAGCAGTCAATGCATCTCTCAAGTTCTCCTTACTGAATTTTGTTTGGCTGCAGGCCTTCTCCCGCTTCCGATAATCATCCATGATTCATAGTAGAAACGGACATGGGAAATGCTTTGTGAAGGCAGACTATGTCCTGTAGCTAGAGCTGGGATTATCTCTGTATCACGCCCCTAATTGTCGAATAGAGCGGTCCCATACGAGGCGCGAGGGCTGCTTTGAGTATTGTTTGGAGCGGGCGTCGGGCGAGGGCGAGGGCTGAAAGGTGGGTGATGGTGGCATGATAGAAGATGGTGAGTCTCAGGGAAGATTTTTTCTTCTTCTTCTTTTCTTCGACCTATGGTTTTGTGGTCGGCCAAAGGTATAAGATTAGAGATGGTGGTGACCACGGTTCGTGTGAGGCGTGTTCATAGGAGAACTAGGGTTGGAGAGTCCGTAGAGGTTGCAGGGTACATGGATAGAGGCGGCCTTTCTCGCTTCTAACGTTCAGTGGCGGTGTTGGCTCCGGACGTCGTCTTTCTCCGAACCTCTGGCATAGATTGCTTGACTTTTCCGGCCATGGACGTACTCGTTGCCGTTCGCTGAGCTAAGCCGACTCTGACACCGACGCGTTGACGAAGGGTCCTACCACTCAGCAGATGCTGAATCTATGCCACGGTGTACTGTTACAGATTGATTGCATTGGTACAGGCTGATGGTATCGTTTAGAAATTCGGTCGCAACCGACGGCTCATAACTGACTGGCAGAGATCTCCGTTGAATCCGCTCGGGAAGTGGTGCCGTCGTGGCTGAACGCAGGATAAAAGACCCGGCGCTTCTTCTCCCACTCGTCGTCTTGGAGGAAGCCTATGCAGTGCCCAAGTAGTTGGTCGAGAACCCATCTCAGGTTCGAGTGCTTTCCGTGTTTTTCTCCACCCAGAGAAAATGTTCGCAGATCTTCAGGTCTAGTGATGACACTAAGGAGGATGTGTGTGTGTCTCTATCACACTGTATGGTGTGAAAGCCAAGCAAGAGGATGCCGAAAGAAGACTTGAATAATATGAAATCGACAAAATAACAATCACATATGCCCCGGATGACGCCGAACGGTGAAAAGAAACCAAAACTTACCTCTCCCGTGAAAGCCCCCCCCCACCTGACCCGATGCACAGCTCCATATTCCTTTCTCCATTCGTCAGACTTGGCACGCCCATTAGCGAACTTGCCGATGATGTGGCCGTTGGGAAACTGCCATGCGGTACCAGAGATTTCCCTTCTAGCGATCGGACGCACTAGAGACGGCCTTCGGTCTGGGGCTGGAAGTGCGGGTCGCCCAGCTGAGCGGCTCCAGGGCGGCGCGGCCGCGGGGCGCCATGTTCCCACTGTCATTTGACTACAGCGAGCAGGAAGATGGGGGATATAGGTCCACATCAAGTACAACCCAGGTTTGGTGCCGGCTGCGGCTGCGGACGCGCTTGTGGCGTTGGTCCCGCGGGCGGTTGAGAGTCTTGCGTGCAGACAAGCTCCAGTGGACACTTACGACGCGGGTACTTCTTGGTGATATCTGTGATGGTTCCATAGGAATAGTTCTATGCAACCGGCGAATAAAGCCGTTGATCGCCGAGGTACGGATGTGCGAATGCCTTAACATTTATGACGCCAAGCTCTTATCTCGACATATCGAATTCTCCTGCAGTTGCCTCCCAACGAGGAAACGTTACCCCGCAATGCAGGTGGTTGGGACCTGCCTGATAGGGTGGATAAAGGACACTGTTATATATAATTATGTCTGCTCTCATCTCAGAGGCTCAACTTTTCATTTGCTTCAAGTTCTTCGAGAAATCCGCCATTGTTGTCGAGATCCGCCTGAACATCCAAAGGACCCGCAAGAGACGTTCCACCACCATGGCTGTGCTCGCATTAGCAGAGCTGGACACAGCTACTGCCCTGAAGTATTCTGCAGCTCTTTTCGTGTCATGGTACATCACCTCCTCCTTCATAACATGGTACAAACTAAGGCACATTCCGGGTCCTTTCCTGGGCAAGTTTTCCCACTTCTGGTCCATCTACCACCAGGCCATCGGTGACATGGGCCCTGTTCATCTCAGCCTCGAGAAATACAACTCACCGCTGGTCCGCACCGGGCCTCACTACGTGGTGACCTCGGATCCGGACGTCTGGAAGCACGTCAATGGCGCCCGCAGCACCTACCAGCGCGACCCCTGGTGGTCGGCCGGCCGTATCGACCACAACAGACCCAGCCTGGCAGACACCCTGGACTCGGCCTCCCATGACAAGAAGAAGGCCAAGTTGGCAAGCGGCTACAGCGGACGTGACGTCGACCTCGAGAAGATCATCGACATCCAAATCGCCAAGTTTGCCGACGTGATCAGGAGGAAGCACGTCACCAGGGAGAAGACCGACTTTGCTGATCTCAGTCGCTTTTTCACGCTCGACGTCATCACTCGGCTCGCCTACGGAAAGGAGTTTGGCTGGGTGGAGGCCAGCGAAGACCTGTACGGGTACAGCGCGGATATCGGCAAGGCCGCGGCACTCGTGGCCACGATCTCTGACGTTACGTGGCTTCATCCCTTCGCGCGCTGGAATCTCATCAACAGCAAGTTCAAGCCGAGCCCGGAGGCTAAGGATGGCGTGGGCAAGGTCGTTGGGTACGTTGTGGACATGTTCTTAGTTGGCCCTCCTATTGTCTTCATCTAGCTAACGACATATGATCAGAATCGGCCGAGAAATAATCCGAAAACGCTTTGAAGTGGACGAGAAGGATGCCAGAGACATGGTTGGATCTTTCATGCGTCATGGGCTTAGCCTTTCCGAGATTGAGGACGAGGCCCTGATCCAGATCTTTGCTGGTTCTGATACGACTGCCACCGTCATCCGCTCTGTTATGTTGTACTTGGTTGCAACACCGCGAGTTTGGTAAGTGCCGCTAAGAAGAGAATGCTATATTAGAGAGCTATATGGACTAATCAATACGGACATTTAGTACGTCGAAAATCCGTCCTTGTTCCTCAACAATACTGGAAGTCAATGAAGCAGTGCCAACAGCAACGATGAACACAAGATTGTAACGCACAGCGTACGGACCCGCTAACTCTCATCTCCTAGACATGCGCCTCAAGACCGACATAAAAAACGCCCTCGCCAAGGGGAGTGTCTCAGTGCCCATCACCCTCGCGCAAGCACAATCCATGCCGTACCTCCAGGTGCGTATAGCGATTTATTCCGTAGCCCTTCCCACCCAATCGGTTTCTCTGCCGAAGGGCATAATCCTAGGCAAGTTGTATATAAACTAACACGTGTGCTCTACTGTAGGCTGTGATGTGGGAAGGCTTTCGTATGCGGCCGGCCGTGACGTACGGCCATTACAAAGCCGTGCCCCCAGGCGGCGACACGATCGCAGGCATATGGGTCCCAGGCGGCACGGCCATCGGACATTCCCACTACGGCATGATGCGCAGCAAGAAGATCTTTGGCGAGGACGTCGACATCTTCCGGCCCGAGCGGTACCTGGACGAGCCGAACAGGGAGGAGATGCAGAGGACGGTGGAGCTGGTCTTTGGCACCGGGCGCTGGATGTGTGTCGGCAAGCAGGTGGCGCTCATGGAGCTGAACAAGATATTCTGGGAGGTGAGTTTGACCAATTGCTGTCGATTGTGACCCCATCTTACACGTCGCCGAGAGAGAGGAGGTTGAGATTTCGGACCACGGGCTAATTAACGTTGAACGAACAGCTCTTGCGCCAGTTTGACTTCCAGCTCGCGGAGCCGCACAACGCCGGATGGAAGGAGAAGTCCAGCATAGTTTTCACGCATCATGACATGTGGATGAAAATCACCGAGGCCACTAATGTGTAAACTCGATTATGGGGGCTTCGGTCATGCGCTACTTGATTGCGAGTCGGACTCGTACAGGAGCATTCGTGGAATGCAGACGCTGTTTGTTTGGTGAAGAATACATTAAATGGCTACAATAAGAAAATGATGTCGCCTGTCAGTTGAATGACTAATTGACTGTCGTTGACGACGGTCGTTGATTACCTTTGGTTTGTGTCATTGGATGTCGCTGTGTGGTCAGGGCAGGTAGACTGAGATCTATCTTGTGGACTGACGATGCAAATACGCAAAAACTCCAACACTCAGGTTGTGCATGTTTACATGCCCCCTCTCCACGGTGATTTTTCTTCCCCAGCAGGATAGTTGAACAATGGCCGTTGAATAAGCTCCAAGTGTTAGTCTTTTACCTACCTATAACGGGTACTGTAGGGCCCTGTGGTTATCTCTGTGTTTATGTTGACAGGAGTGAGGTATGTAAGAGTGCATTAACTGAGGCCAAGAAGCTCGCATGTACTTCGATAAATTCGATATCATAAAACATGGACATCTCTAATTTACCTACCCAGGGGCAAAAACCTGGCCTGACATTGCAGAGAAACTCCACTTTCCCCAGATGCCCCGCACATTCTCCCGTGAGCACCATGCAGCCGGGCCGTCAATCTTGCAAACAGTCAGGCCATTCTAGGTATACACGCGGCGCGCAAGTTACGCGGAGCCGGAACGAGGGCCGTTCCGAGGCATGTTAGCCATTTTCAAACGGACCCCTTATTCCCATCAGGTCGCACACGCCGTGTTGCCTGTGTCCATTTGCAGAGTTTGGCCCAACACATGCGAGTCAGAGCACATGACAATTAGCCCAACTTTGACTTTCTTTCCAGTCGATACTCTCAAGGTTCGGCTTTTTGTAGACTAACTCAAGCGAGGTTAATGGCACTTCGAACGCTCCATGACTGATTGCTGTCATGACTGATTGCTGTCATGACTGATTGCTGTCATGACAATCAAGCTGACAAGACACACGAGCGGACTTTATCAAGGCGAACACCAAGTCAGACCTCGTTAGGATTGCTTATCAGGATATCCTTAGTGCAACTAGGAGTGAGAAGTAAGCATCGGCGAATGACAGGTCGCGGAGCGGTCGCCCTTACGCTTTCCACCACTCCTATACTAAGTTATGTTAAACTGTAGACTTCTCTGTAATCTTAGTACGGGATTTTAGCAGTACTAATAAGTTTTAATTAAACATCTGTCGTGAAGCTGGAATAGCTTCGTGTGGCTAGTACCAGTTGTGACCCACTTCAGATGTGGCTCACCAGACGCACAGACCAGTGTATACAGGTATCTCAACCGCTTCTCGGTTGAGATCTATATTCTAGATAGGACAACTACTTTGTACTATGCTTAGCAGACGCTGCGGTTCATCACAACATCCAAGTCTGTAGCCTGTCACCGCTGAGACTCCTATTCGCTTATAACCCTAACCATATGAAAGGCGCTTCTAGATGCTTTGGTTGTCTTACGGAAATGCCCAAATTAATGTGCACAATCTACATAAAGGGAACCTAATCTCTCAAAACGATTTGGCCAATGAAGCCGCGAAATGACTTTGTTACCTCATTACACATGTGGGATAATGGTAGATTGCGGAAAGTAATTGGCTAGTTTTATCACACGTAAGCGACTGATCTGCAGAAATGCGAGGTAGAGATGCTCAAAGCCGCAACATGGAGTAGTCTGCAGGTCTCCCGAGACGCTTGGCGGCGGAACAACCCAGGCACCAATTCGCATTTGACCAACAGGAGCATGTAGAGACCGGGAAGTAAGCCGTTCTCGTGCCACATTCAAAGTGTGGTATTACCATTTGCGCAAGGATACAGATGCAGTGCAGGCATTATAGCGCCAGGACAGGACCTAAAATCTGACAGGAATGGCTATAAGCGCTCATTATGTATTTCAGTGCCTGTAGTGGTCTCTTAGAATAATCCACTCTCCCCCCCCAACACCATGTTCCTTCACTACCTTTGCTGATCGGTCCTTCTTAGCCAAGTTACGATGTCGAAAACACCAAGAGATCCCATTCACGGTTCTTCGACGCAGTCTTTTGAGATGCGCCACATTTTCAACAGAAATCCTTCACTTCCTGAGCAGCCACATGCTTCGCGCTCAGACATGGTCTACAGTACAGACGACTCATCAAGTCTTTCGCCCCAATTGAAGAGAAAGCCTGTTTCGCAATTTACTTCAGCATCGTCCGAGCTGGGTGTAGACGGTCTGGGAAGAGAAAACAGGAGCTCGACTTCGAAACAAGGCCTTTTGCAGAAGACAAACGCAACACCACCAAGCAGCCAGCATCACTGGATCCTCGAAATCTGCGCTGTCATCTTGAGTATCATGGCGCTAGCGGCTATTGCTGTTCTCCTGCCCCTTTACAACAACAAGCCATTGTCGACATGGAGGTTTGAATATTCCTTGAACACAGTCGTCTCCATCCTAGGGGCAACATCAAGAGCAAGTCTTGCATTCGCAATCAGTGCTTGCATAAGTCAAGGAAAATGGAACTGGTTTCGGCGGAGGGATGCTCATCTCATGGTTTTCGATCGTTTCGAAGAGGCGAGCAGGGGGCCGTGGGGTGGTATAAGGTTGCTTTGTTGGTCAAAAATGAGGAAAGCATTACGTCTTCGCCTACGCATTCTCAACTAACATAACACCATAATAGACACTGGATAGCACTCGGGGCTCTAGCAACTGTGGTCCTTGTTGGCTTTGAGCCTTTTCTTCAAGCCATCATTTCTTTTGAGGGCAAAGAAGTATCAATAGCGGATCCTACTCCGAAGGCAACTATTGGCAAATCCAGCAAACTAGACATTGGGTCATTTTACGCCATCTCCGGAGCTGCTCTTGCTATTCAAGTACCTGATGGAGCATTAACGGGCTTTACAATGACTTCAGATTACGATGTTGGTATTTTTGGCGCAATATGGTCAGGCTTCTCCAGACTGAGCTCGGCGGAAGCGCAGACACCGTCCTTCAAGTGCTCCTCCGGCAACTGCACTTGGACACCATACGCATCTCTCTCGGTTTGCAGCGCTTGTAATGATATATCGAAGCATTTGGTCAAGTCACGTGGGACAACCAACGTGAGTCTGGACGCACAAGATGACACCCTAACCGTCGTCGGCTACATCGCGCCTTATTACCCAATTATGGTACCCGATATAAACACAACCTACACCAGATACGACATCAGAGAGTTAAATATGAATATCTCCAACATTGAATCGGCGGGTTTGGAAGCTATACGTCTCAAAGGGTTAGGCTTCACAAACACAGAAGTCGTAGCTAAAGCCACATCTCAACCGCTCGAAACACTTTCTTTCCAGGACTCCAGGTCCCTCATTGTTTCTTTTGCCATGATAGAAGCAAGCAGGGAATTCCGAGAAAATCGAAAGCTTTGGGAAGACAGCAGTGTCTCTGCGCAAGAGTGCGCCTTATACTTTTGCACCAATATTTACCAGTCCGACATCGTTCAAGGCAACTTGCGAGAAACCATTCTTGGAACCTACACGCATCGAAACCTCGACTCCTTCATGGCCATGGATCCTGATCAGGCAATTGAATCAAAATGGTACAATGCAAACAACAGCTATAGCCTGAACTATAACGAAATGGACATGAACCGAACCGACTTACAACTCTTCATATCCAAGGAAGACTATCATACTTCTACAGGTCTAGAGGCTGACCAAAATTTGCAATTCAACATCACCCAGAACGCCGCCGGATCTATTACAGGCTTATTCATGGACGGATTCGCACGCCGAGCAAGCCCATTAGAAACGAAACAACTCACCTATCCATGGAGAGGGAGTAGTCAACTGAACGTGATAGACAGCTTAGGCACATCAAAAAACCTAACGGCCACTTTTGAGACGGTCGCAGCGAGTATGTCCAAGTACATTCGTGACCTCTCCCTGGAGACGGAGCCAAACGAAGGCGGAACCCAAAGCTGGGTAGTATTTATCCGGGTTGAGTGGGGGTTTCTGTCTCTACCGTTTGCGGCACTTTTGGGAGGATGCTTGTTCTGTCTCCTCTCCATAGCCGAAACGAAACGCTTGGGTCTTCCTGCTTGGAGAGGCAGCTCTTTGGCAGGGTTGGCACACGGGCTTGATATGCAGTCAAGGGAGCAGCTAAGAGAAGCGGGCGCCATTTCCCAGATGGATGCGCATGCCAAACTGTATAAGGTCCGATTCGTAGACTCCGACTTGGGACCGGAGTTGAAGCAGAGTCACTAGAAAACGCGAGAGAGTCAATCAAGTCAAGCCTCTACTTTTGATAAGTAAATCAAGTCCAAGTCTCATAAGCAAAACATAATTGCAGCATAGCTCATATGTTGTTAATATTGCAGCCCGTGTTTGGTCTTAATAGCTGCAGCCGCTGCTTCCACAACGTCAACAAATTATTAGAAGTTACCAGGTCCTATATAGCGATAAAGAGACTCCTAATAGGTTATGATCTACTAGATATCTCGTCTAACCCTTACCGCCGATAGACTAGCTACGTCTTTGCCTAGAAGCTCTAGGCTAAAGATTGCTAGGTCTCTTCAATATTATAGTAAGAGGGAGGTTATAAAGCAACGCCTCCTTGTTAAGACCCTATAATCTGAGGCTTTTAGCATAAGTGTCTTTTGCCGTGCATCGTCTTACGCTATGCTTACCGCGTAGTGAGCACCGAGCTGAGGGAGTCGCCACAGGTTCTTAACTGTAGTCTTTATAGGACAAGTGCTGGAATATCATTCTGACACGATTCGTACGCATGACTCAGTAGCCCAGAAGGTCTATTTAAGGGCCAGCCTAGACTCGGAGAAAACAAGCCTTGTACAACGACAGCAAGCATGCAGAAAGAAGTCTTGATCCAGTCCTTCCAGCAACACATAAGGTTAAATACTTCGTTACGTCTGTGTGTTATTTGTATTTAATAATGAATACAACCTGGAATTTTTGTTGAGCGGATGATTACTGTTTGATGAAGATAGAAGGAAGAGTGAAGAGACCAGAGCAGCTTCAGCCAGCTTTTCCTAATCTGATAGCGGCCCGCGGGATCGGTGATTTACAAATATGAAGGAACTTTTTGAACCAACCCTACAACTTTCCTAATACTATACTACTTAGAAATAGCTCTATCTTATAATATAAACATGTAGCGTTAGGAATATACAAGAGCATAATCACCCATCCAAGCTAATTAAGCAACGATGTCCACCAGGGACCATAAGGAAGTATAGGGCGGGCACCATATCCTTTTCGCACATTCCCTCTAAATCAGATATTGTGGCTTTAGGGAAAGCCTTGAAGAATCTCGCAGTGATTAGACGGAGCTCAATTCGGCCCAAGTGTCGACCCAGGCAGCCTTTGGAATGTTAGTAACTTTAAAGAACAAGAAAATCCAAACAGGGCAAATGGTGGGCCAGCTTACTTCTAGAACCTCCTCCAAACGGCATACTGCAGTCCTTCATCAACTGTGTAGGGTGCTCCCACCTCTCTGGATAGAAGCGGAATGGATCAGGGTAAGCTTCCTCATTACGATGGAGACTATAAGCCTGTGTTGCGACTGTAAAGCCACTAGGGATAAATTTTCCAGCAAGCACAGCACCGCCGGGAGGAACTGTGCGCGGGAGGCAACATGGTAGAGCTGTATAGAGCCGCAAAGTTTCGTCAACAATACAATTTAGGTACTTCAGCTCCCTCAGATCTTCGTAGGTATAATCTTCTGGCAGACCATCTAGCTCATCTAAGAGCTTGGCTTTGATTTCAGGGTGCTTGCACACTGCCCAGACAAGGTAGATCATAGAGTTGGCAGTAGTGTCACTGCCACCTACAATAAAGACATGAGCGTTGTCGCGGATCTCAGTGGACGTCCATGTGTCTTCTTGCCCTGCATTATATACCTTTGAGAAGACAGTTGGGTTTATATCAGAGCCGGACTCCTCAACGAGTTTAGCGTGGCGGTCTATTGCGCCCTGGCTGTAATTCAAAGTTCGATACTGAATTTTCGTGGCATCCTTAAAGACCGGAATAGGGATAAAGCGCGACAGGAAGGCGATGAATGGGAACGTAGTGCGAAGGCTAGAGACATATCCTAAGCTGACAAAATCGGTGACAGATTGGTTCTTCTACATTATGGTTAGTTAGGATATATTAGTAAAGACTTCAATGTCGACATACCTCGCCTCTCTCTAGATTCCCAAACGACTCACCAAAGGTAAGATCGCCAATGACATCAAAAGAGAGGAACATAAACCACTTGGCAACGTCGGCGGCCCCGCGAACTTTATTCTCGTCGCAAATACACGAGATAGCAAATCGCACTTTGTTATCAATCCGGGGCAAGAAGGCCTTTAGGCCAGTCTCAGACATAGGATTCGAGAGAAGTCGTCTATACTTTCGATGAATGTCTGGATTGGTCTCGTTGAAGACGCTAGAGGTGTCTGTAACTAGTTTGGTGTACCAGGGTGACTTAAGGAAGCCAGTTTTAGCGGCGTTGATGTGTTGCATTGCTTGCGGGTCAGAGACGTCAACCTCGTGTGGGCTAAATCGCACTACTGGGCCGTATTTCGCATGTAGGTCGTGGATCCAGAGAGGATGGTGCGCCCTAAGCGTCATATAAACTGAGGGCAAGGTGGAAAAGCGTGTATACCATGGACCTGGAATATGCGAAAGCGGATTGGTGATGCCGGCGTAGATATACTGCTTCCCACCTAGTTAGTTTGGTGATTATTAGTTTCGCCTAGTGAGTGATACACACCGTCACGAGTGCAACGCAAAGAAGGGCGCCTCCGAGGTAGAGAGGGTCTGTTTTTAGGATGTCCATGTCGAACGCAATCACACGTATCTGCTAGTTAAGAAATGATACAATCTTGGAGCGTACAATAGGGCACTGATGAATACGTATGGAAGATGGCTGAAGTGAGCTAGCCCGAAAGGAAGCAACTGATGCTTATATATAGTGGAATGACATCTGAAAACTAAATGGGCCGTGAGAATGCTGAAACCAATACTCTTGAGATGACTTTCTCAATAAAAGCAATGTAGGTAGACAACACGCCAAAATGTGACAGGAAATATCTACAGTGTATGGTGCATTGAACTCTACTGGACAACAGGGCTTCATCTCTACTTGACGGAATCCCCTAACGGGATTGAGACGCTATTCTGGCCGAGGATGTTGCAGCGCATATAATAGTTTAAAATCGTAATGGCGTCGCATGTGAGTGGTGGCGGTAGACCAACCAATCTTTGCCCATACACACAAAGTTCAGCGGAAAGAACACGCAGGGATAGCGCTCGCCATTGTTCAAGCGGGCATCCCCACTTGCCCTGTAGGGCACCTTCCTTCCCAAGTAGGTAAAAAACGCCTTAAGGTACCTTACAGCACGGTCAATAGTTTTTGGGCAGCAATAGATGTCGACAATCAAAAGCCAAGATAGGTAGGTGGTTGAGAGACTAAAGTTTTTTGTTGCACTGTGCAGTGACGCCAAGCTATCAATGGGTCGGTCCTCATTGACCCTTTGTTAGGTTGGTTTATGTGCAAAAACCATTGGCCTGATACTTTAGCGTTTGTGTCTGTTGATGCAGGCGTTTCCATTGGTGCCAACTTAAAGCACAAGTGCAGGACACACCCCGCAAGATACAAAGTACAACGATTATCAAAGTAAGTGTATTATAGCGATAATCCTTGTTTGATTGCATATGTTTTGAGTTGCTTCTGCTCTGTGTGTCTGCGTTAATCGCGCGGTGTGTATGCAGCCTTAGGGGCAAAATGCATGTGACATCAGATTTCCCTTATTTGGGTGGAGAGATCACCTTGTTCTTTAGGGGAAGGTATAAATGCGCCATTGGTTGGTTAACGAACATTTAACCAGATATCCAAGATGCGCCCTTGTTCTAAAGCGCTGTAGGCAGTTGCGATTCAATTAGGCGACGGTTGTCATTGCGCATACGCAGCATCTCAAGACCCGTAACTGATATATAGTAAAAATAGTCACCCTTAAGTACCGTAATAAATCTAAGATCAGGATTTCTAGCTTTAAGCTTCTACTAGCATACGAATATACTTATAAAGATATACTACAGCCTTGAAGATCTCTGGCTAGAGGTGCTCTGGTAGCCTTGCTTTTAACCTTATTACGTAGGCGTTCTCCTCAATAGGTAGCTACAGGAATACTCTAAATACCCCTGTTCTACACCTAGGTGTTAGGCACTAGAGACTTCACAGAGAATCATTTTCAAATTATGTTTTTGGTTTGAGATTACTGGATCACTAATCTAGGTGGACGATTTCCTTGAGAGACTGAAACTGTATCGGTGCTTCGCTACATCTTCGTGATGAGTGACACAATGACCAATGTCAATGTTTCAAGAAGGCTTAATCGTGCCATCGGGGTTGTACTTTCTCGGGGGGTACTCATATGTGTACGAGTTGTCTCCGGTATTCCTTTTGTAGCCGCTGTTGTCAATATAGGTGTCCGATTTTCCTTTAGATCCCCAGGCGTAGGTATCATTTGAGGTGTAACCACCGGAGTGGTATTGTTCCTGCTCCTTCTTACCACCAGAACCACCGCCCGAAGAACCGCCCGAAGAACCGCCAGAGGACATGTTGATGGAGTTGAATGAGTAGAGTAAGTTGAGTGTAGAGTGAATTAATGTGTTGAGAATTTGGAAGACCGGAAGTGCGTGCTTTATGTGTGTCTTTTATCTAAGTCTAGAGCCAAGAGTCCGCTCAAAGCAGGGTTTAATACATAGAATACTCTTGATGTCTTACTAGTGAATATGAGTAATTATTTGCAATGAATTGATTCTTTCTTAGACATTCTAGAACAAGAGAACTTTTGCTGAGTTCACAATCATTCACTGTAACAACTGGCTCACCATTCAAATTTGTATCACTCCAATATTATGTGCTCTGCGCCAAATTTGCCTTTTGTATTGATGACTGTACTTTACATGGTTCCGGCCTGCGGCTTAATTTCTACTAGAATTTCAGTTAGCTTTCTAAATCTCTTTCACTTTTCCTATGCAGGTGATACCTTGGGCATCTTGCATGGGCTGGTATATTTCTGTTCTAACTTTTGGTTCTGGTTTCTGCGATATATAGGCAATTGTTCTGGACTTGTCTTACATTGTTGCTGTTCTGCCTAAGAGCACCAAGGCCGGTGGTCAGGTCCTTATTAGTGCCAACGCCAGCAAATGATTTGCCACCATTGGTTAACAAGATTTGACTTCGATTGCTTGAGCCCGCATTCCTATCGGCTTTACATGCCTTGATCTTACAAATATACCAGGCTGACTAATTACACTAGACCGCTTATAGGGGTTTAGGGAAACCAGATTCATCGCTATGCCCGGTCTGATAACTGTAAGCAGGAAGTAGGACCATTTGAATTACGCAGTGCTGTATCGGTGTAAACCATGGGCAAAGCGCATTGAATGACATATCACCTATTTACGTACTTACAGCAAAAAAGGCAGGTGTCAGACCCAAGTACTCCATTAAACCTCCATTCTTTGGGTTTGGTAATGTTGCTCGTTACACCAGCTTTCACGAATCACGATGAAGGGCAAGACGTTTAATTAACGCCCGGGCAATTATCCATCAGCCTAATTCATTTCCAGTCTCAATTATTTATCCCTTACAGATACTCGGATAATTAACCCGCATACCTGGATTTATCTGTATCGAATAAATCTGCCACCACCTATAGCTTTATGACAAAAGTCTACTACTAATAACTTGTAGTAGTACATTTATTGCACTGCCATGAGATATAAAATTAACGTACTATAGTTAGAAGAAGAAAGATAAGTACTACCCCATCGTCATACGCTTTATTATTATTTTGTATGTACTTTAGTGTAGTTGTACTTTGAATTAGACACAGTCGTGTTTTTTCAGGTACAGATAGATCCGGAGGTCAATTCACCGAGTATTCGGAGCACGGATATAAGGAACGAACATTATTTAAAAGCTGGTGTAATGACAACACCCCATGACCGTGCCACCCCAATGACTTAACGTCCATTTCGGGGATAAGTGCACAGACTAGGTACATACTCGGCACTTCCGTTCTTAAAAGGAAGGGGTTAATATACATCGAGTACGATCTGATTCATGCAATGTACGAGACATGTCCATGTCTCGTATGGCAGTCAAGCCTTGTAAAGTACCTAAGTTAGGAGGACAATCACGGACAATTTGGTTCGCTTTGTTTACCCTGGTGTACTCTTGAACAGGAGAGTCTATTCAACAGGGCCCCCATTTTATTGAATATAGGTAGACGGAAGGGTAATTAAGCTTTTACCAACCACGCGGGCGCCAGTAAAACGGACCGGTTGATCACTAAGAAAAGACAGGTGTAAGATTTCACCAACGCGCCAACCCTAACTACTGAACTAACTAATCAACAGCATATATTTTAATTTGAAGTTAATCGGGTGATATAGAAATACATCTGATAGCTGATAGCCGCGGCTGTAGTGGTGTCTACATGTACGAGGTGTGGTTAGAGACTGTCGACCGACCAGAAGGGGGCAGTCAATCTCCTGCTACCGTCGAAAATCGTTGGACATGGTCAGCGAATGGCAATGCTGAGATTGACAAGCAGGGGAAGATGAATTACACATTATGACGTATTTGATTGTCAAAATGCGATCCCTGGCCACTCTTCGGTCTCGGTAAATTCCCAAGGCCTGCTCTGGGCCGAGCAGCGGATTAGTATCCCCGAGCGACTTTCAGGGGGCCGCCTGGATCGAGTGCCTTGCTGCGTAGCATCCTGTGCATAACCAGATCACCAGCCCCACTTCCTGATGTTTTCCGATGCGATTACATTGTCATCGATAGAGGCGACGCCCATCGGCCGCGGCGTATCGATTGGTGTCGTACTCGTGCCGTGTACTCCGTAACCCGCTTATGATTCGCCGAGTAGACTAGGTCCGGCGCGGATTGCACTCCGTACCACCGAAAGGAGGGTTTCCGAAGTCGATGAACCCTTGCTTTAAATGGCATCGGTCAGTATTTAATAGACAGAGTCCAGCACATGCTGGGACCTCCATCGTTTTGCAGCATCACCAAAGCCTAACTCCGCCGAAGCCTATCGACACCTTTGGAATATTACTGTTCAACGCAACGATGACACTAAACTTGGGTCACGAAACCAAGGGCATGTCCCTAGTGATATTGGCGCCAGCTGCTGCGGTTGTTGGAGTAAGATTATTGCCACAGTCAACTTTATGAGCCATCACTAACACTTCCCAGCTTCTAGCCTACCTCCTCGGCTACGCCATCTACGAGCTGGTCTTCAGCCCTCTAAGCAAGATCCCCGGTCCTAAGATCTGGGCAGTCTCATATATCCCTTATGTCCGTCTCTACACATCCGGTCACGCCCATCGCATGATCTTGAAGCTTCATCAACAGTACGGCCCTGTCGTCCGGGTCGGCCCAACACACGTATCCATCCACCACCCCGACGCGCATGAGAGTGTGAAAAGCAACCACAAGTCAGAGGAGAACCCGAAAGACCCATTGCACAACGCCAATAACCGACTAAACATCATGGGTTCCACCCGTGTAGATCACCAGCGCTACCGCCGCGTGCTTGCCCACGGGTTCTCTGCGCAGACCATGCTGGATCAGCAGCCCATCATCAGGGGTTATGTCGATAAGCTCATTCAGAGACTCCACGAGGCATCAAAAACAAACAACGGCCCCATCGATCTCGAGAAATGGTTCAACTTTACGACCTTCGATATCATTGGTGACCTCACGTTTGGCGAGCCGTTTGGGTGCCTTGAGGACGGAACGTATCACCCGTGGATCGATATCATGTTCAAGAGTGTCAAAAACATGTCCTTCTTGACAGCCACCAGTCGGCTGTCGTGGCTTGCTCCGTTGTTCAGAAAGACTATTCCCAAAAATGTGGCCTCGAAGTTGGCCGAGAACCAGGCGCTGACAAGGGAGAAGGTGAAGAAGAGGATGGAACTCGGAACGGCTCGTCCGGATTTCATGGATTCTATGATCAGAAAGTCAGAAACTGCAGGCTCGGTGAGTTTGAATCGGAACATGCTAGGTTACGAAGTGTCTTTTGCTGACCAATGACAGGCGATGAGCTTCCCTGAGCTTACCTCAAACGCGTTTGCCTTGATTACTGCTGGCTCTGAGACGACGGCTACGGCGTTGACCGCAACGACCTATTTCTTGGCAACTAACCCTGACTGCCTGAAGAAGCTCACCGCGGAGGTCTTGTCGACATTTTCAAGCGAGAGTGAGATTGACCTGCTCAGCGTCCAAAAGCTCCCGTACATGACGGCTATTTTGACCGAGAGTATGAGATTGTATCCTCCGGCTCCCGGATCCCAGCCGCGCATGGCTAAACAAGGGGGCACCGAGATTCTGGGCTATTTCATCCCAGAGGGCGTATGAGTTTTCCTGCCGTACCCAGTGAAGAGGTTGGAGCTGACCCGAATCCTGCATTCTAGACGACTATCGACACTTGGCAATGGGCCCTGTACCACAACCCCGAACATTTCTCTAGAGTTGAGGAATTCATCCCAGAGCGGTGGCTGGGCGACCCCAGGTTCGACAACGATGCCAAGAAGGTAGTCCAGCCTTTCTCGATCGGCTATCGAAACTGCATTGGAAAGAAGTGAGTGCTGCTCTGCTGCACCGTACCCTGCTCGAGTCATCGTAACATTTGCTAACGGAGCCTTGCGCTGTTAGTCTCGCCAATGCAGAGATGCGCCTGGTCCTTTCCAGGCTGATATGGAACTTTGAGATACGAGCCGCAGAAGGCATCCACAAATTCTATGAGGAAAGCGAGGTTCACCTTCTGTGGCAGAAGGGGCCCATGAAGGTGTACCTGACACCCAGGACAAGATAATGACTTTGGACGCGCCGTTTTGGTGTTGACTCGATGTCAAACAACGTATTAAGCCTGCTACTACTCTACCCAGCATACTCTTGGCTCGAATACTGCTTTATGCATAGCGTTGGCCTGTACCTTCAAGGCGCCCTTCTCAGAGGATCGCACCAAGTGTGCAAGAGAGATGGGCATATTGCGACAGACGAACATATTGTTGTAGGATGTATTTCAGTCGATTTTGCGACGTTATAATAGAAGTGAAAGTAAAGATACATATGCATAGCGATAGTCAAGTTTACCAAGACAATTATCTAAGGTCATGATAGCTTCTGTCACTTCCGTAGCTTAAAACAGCCTTTTCAGGTGCCATACCACGCGTCGTTCAACTTGCTTTTGCCTATCTATAGGATCTCACTTTCTACATCCTTACAGTTGTACCTAGACCAAACCTTATTGATCCCAATTCTCCTATCCCCTGCTGTGTGCTCTGACCTGTGACATCATTTCTATCACGGCACTGGCTGGGCACGTAATGCCTGGCTGTCCCGCCTACTTGATAAGTATTGCTGACATTTCTAATAACTCAGGAAACTAGAGAGGAGGAATGCTAGCCTCAATTATGGTACGACAACGGGCTTGAGAACGCAGTGAATTATGCTAGGATAACTAATGGAATAGGGGTAGCAGAGGAAAAGAAAGCGGCACATGACCGCGCTAACAAATCAAATATAACCTCGGCAGAGGTGTACTACCGAGTACTAGACCCCGGAAATAACGGTTAGCTCCCGTTCCTCATTTAGAGCGGCTGTCAGCGAGTCGTACGACACACGATAGTGGAACCACAATCTATCTACGGCTTTCAAAGTCCGGACTGTTATGCAGTACGGATAACATGCAATGTGGTAATCAATGTCTCTCGCCACACCCTCAGTTTCGCGGTCTTCTGCGATAGGCAGGTGCAAAAGGGTCCCTTTCTTTCACAGAAACCCTTGATTGGGCACACGTCGCCGTAATCTGTATAGGGTGTAATAGTGCAGAGCGCCCTGTCATCTCAATACGGCGCAAAGAAAACCAACCCTGGGTTTCATTCAGGCGGTGGGGTTACTTTATCCCAGCAATCATATCAGCGGAACGCAACCACCCATGCTATTGATAGACGTGCAGACATCCGGAGGTGTGCACAACTGGGGCGCTGTGATTGTCACGTAGGCTCAGTACGGATACGGGCGGTTTGTTGCGTGGAATAAATGATTTGATTATATGGTGGAACCTATGTCGTCATTCTTGTTCTACACTTTGGTGATCACGTCGTCCAGACTTTGCTCCCTTGTTCATATGTTGTTTTTCCTGTTGTAACAAACAGTATGGGGCTGGAACCAAAGGCTGTCTTTGCCCAGGTCATTCCAACTTCATTAATTCAGACCTCAGTGGCTACCCAACAGTTGTTATCGCAGGTTGAGAACACCGAGAACTGCTGTGCAATGCGCCACTTCAAACATCTTATAGGCCCCACCAGTGCATATTGACGGCGTGGTCCCCAACCTATGTGGAGGCCACCACAGTGGAGAGCGAAGACACGATATTCAACGCTGCCCTAAAGGCTGGGGTCAAGTATATCTTCTCGTTCAACTACACTGATCGGGGCGACATCATCGGCATGAAAAATCAAGTCGACAACGATTGTTGTTGGCGTAGGCTGGACCTTGCGCCGAAGACAACACGAGAAAGCACTTCTAATGTTGGAATTGGGTGTAGCACTTGCAAAGCTCGTCTTTTCTCGTTTGTCGACCCTGAGCTGATGGAGGTTCAGTATTCAACTAGGAAAAATCGGGTTTTTACATCCATCCATCTTCTTCTGCTTCCAATGACGTAAATGCCGGTCGTGGTGGACCGGCCGCCCGGTCGCCCTGACCTCCCTGGCGCTTTGGTTTAGATTTTGGGTTCGTTTTCAGATTCTTTTTCAGCTCCTCAAAGTCCTCCTCGCTCCAATACTGCTTGATATAGACCTGCCGCCGTCGTCCCGTGACTGGCCGACAGATGTCGTCGGTCCATTCTGCAGCATCATCCTTATCGTCAACGTGCACGACGATGGCCGTGAGTGTCCTGGACATATCAATCTCAGTGGCTGAGCTTGGGAGATTCATTTTCACGGTGGACCCTTTTCTTCTCGAAGACTGTTTCTTTGCTTGGATATTCTGTAGGTAGGCGTCAGCAAGATCGTCGTCGGGAAACTCGATTGCGACCGTAGCCGGCGTCCGTTTGAGGCGGATGGAGACGCCAAAGCATCGTACTTCGTCACTGGATTTATTTTTCATCTTTACGGAGAGGTCTGACGATAGGGATTCTTGGCGTGTGGTCGCTGTGGAATAGCAATGAGGGGCAAGAAGTTAAGCGCTTGGGAATTTGTATGCATGTGTTCGTGGCCGTGGTTGATCAATGACAATACTGGTCCTAGGATTTGCTTGATTTATGTGGATTGGGATCCTTCATTGACACGAAGAAAGAGTCTGTTCGGAGTTTTAGATGAGGGGGTTCAGGTTGCCGAGGGAAATAGTTTTCTCCCGAAGGAGTCGGGGGAGTTGGGAACCGACTCTCATCTATTTGTTTGAAGGGAGGGACGTAAGCGCAGGAATGCTGCAGTCAGATAAGCCACATGACATCACGATCTACTGCTTCTACGTAGACTTGGCCAATGATTTGATAGAGAGGTGTGCTGGACGAGGAAGCAACGTCTTACATTTGTGACGGGACCAAAAAGATCTTCTATGTCGGCCCAGGTTGTCAACAATCCAGCCGCCTTACTCTTTCTCTCAGATCGACAAACGTTCCATTCTGGACTATCTTCAACATTCCATTAGGCATGCCCTTGAACGACGACAGTCCTCCGACACTCTCTCCAGAAACAACGAAGACAACAGGCGGTCGGAAAGCCTCCAGTCAATCCGGCGTGACCGTTCCACCAGCCGTGATCGATACCGTATTTCCGGCATGTCGCCTCAGCATTCCCGGACCTCCGTTGACACCCGGGCACAAGGTCTGAACAGCCTCAACGGCTCCAGGTCTGACCAGTCGTCCTGAAACGAGACCCCTCATCGCCCAGTAGGACCTACGGCTGCGCATAGCGGACAGAGACCGTGGTTGCAAGACGACCGAAGGGGCCTTGACCGTAACAGCCCAGGGGACTGGGCCGTTGATCATCATATCGACAGCCTGATTACACGATTGAAACCCGAGCCTAGCTCTACCGTGTCCATCCATGGCAAAATAGGTACAAAGATCCGGGAGATACATCATCGAAAACCAGATTCGGCCCGTCAGCCCACGCCACCATCTTCCGGGGATGACATGCGATTTCGAATCAGCTTTGCCGAGGTGCAGCGGATGCGAATCCGTAAGCTTCAATGCCAGCTGGTGAGACATGTAGTCAAGATGCGCCTTAACGGTAAAGAATCTCCCGGCTGGGAGCAGACACTTGAGCAGTACAGTGTGTGGTGTTTCCCCCCCTTCAGCCTCGGACACTCGTACCTCTGTCCTACGCGTCTCTTCAATGCCTCCGCGTTGGTCAGCCACACACTGACTTG
This sequence comes from Colletotrichum zoysiae, assembly GCA_030867305.1. Classification (NCBI taxonomy): domain Eukaryota; kingdom Fungi; phylum Ascomycota; class Sordariomycetes; order Glomerellales; family Glomerellaceae; genus Colletotrichum; species Colletotrichum zoysiae. Next base: position 36,385 of record MU843026.1, on the reverse strand, counting down.
TTTGTCCCTCACAGTAAAAGCGCTACAGGACCATGACTATATGGAGAGCCGCTCCAAGTCGATCCGGGACCCATTCCTTGCTACAGGAGAGTACAACGTCGACAACTACGTTCTCAACTGCAACATCGACAGCGCCCTCGCCAATGACATAAAGGGGGAAGTTGACTCCCTCAAACCGTGGGACGTAGGCCCTGATGCATCTAGTGATCCAATCACTGGCACACGTCGGAGTAATGTGGCGAAGACTTGGTACCGCGGCTTCAAGGAGCGCCTCGTCATCGCCGCCGCCGGAGGGGCCTTCCTCGTCGGCCCCATGTGGATCATGGTGCTGAAAGACGGGCTCTACGCATCGCTCGTCTCGACGACGGCGTTCGTCACGGCCTTTGGTATACTAATGGCGTACTTTCTCAACGAGGCCAAGGACGTACTTGCCAGCACGGCAGCATATGCAGCTGTCTTGGTTGTTTTTGTAGGATCGAGCAACCAATAGATGAGGACCAATGCTACAATACGCAAGAGCCAAATGTTGACCAAACAGAGGACATCCTGTCCGCAATAAATCGAAGTACTGGATAGTCTCTAGGGGCGTTACTACTCAGCCGCATGCCCGTTACCAACAGCGCGTACTGGTAATACTGTCCCCCGATTCTCTCCTTTTCACCAACCCACCACCCCCCGTCCCTACCTATACTGCCGCGTCATCCCACTAGGCCACTTACTTTCCGAAGACGGAACACTGATAGCGTGACTGAGTTGAACTGAGCCCGTCTTTCGCCATTGAAAACATGACTATCCAGTCCCCCTTAGAAGAGTGCTGGCCCGTCCCGGTAACCATTTTTGCTCAGGAAGAGGGTGCTAGCAGCTTTGGCAAAGGAATCGGCAGAGGGATTGCGGGATCCGGGACATGCATGCGAAGCACGGGGTCACGAAAGACAGCCGAAGCGTGCCACTGAGCAGAGCCCGAGGGAGAGGAAACAGAATGGAACGGCGGTGAGGTACGAGGCTCCGTTGGCAGATATGACGATGGGCGACGACAGTGAATAGGATTCGAATGTGGGTATCGACGACGGCGAAGAAGAGGACTCGAAGCAAGCGAGAGGAAGCCCCTGAAAGACAGCATAGAAGGCGGCAGCCGTGGCTCACGGGTCATCAAGCGTCCAACGAGACCGTCTCTGACCAGAGGCATCAAGCGGGTAGCACGCAGAACGAGTCCGAGGCGCAGCAACAAGGCAGCGCTGGATGGAAAGGGGCACAGGAGAAGACGGAAGGGGAGATTGCGACGGAGTACGCCAAGAAGCGAAGCCTCTTTGAAGGATACCGTCCAACTCTCGAGGGGTAATGTGTAGTGGGATGTTGATCAGGATTCGGAACACAATTCTAATGAACTAGGTATTAGAGAATCGGCCAAAGAACCAAAAGACAGAGGGAAGGGCAGCAAAGGAAGGCGGAAGACGTGAGGATTTCCGTGGGCTTCTTTCTGACCAGCCATTTGAATTTGCCAGACGACCGCGGCTGTTTCTGGAAACGCTGTTGAATCCCGCAAGGACGAGAGGCGATGATTTTTGTTTTGACAAGGACGAGTTGCATGATGCACACGCAACACGATCCAATGTTGATGGAGGGCGTGGTTCACCAACCCCCATCGTTCTCGCCAACATTTATTTCCGTTCGCAGAAGACCTGTCGATGAGCGGTGATCAGGCTGCGGAACTCGCGTCGTGTCCTGGTCGCCGTGGGAGGGAAAGACCTTTCTCTGGTGTTGACCTGTGGGAGGAAAAAGAAAGGGGCAACATCAGGGCGTGCCTCGACGGACTGGCAAACCGACTGATGCGGCGGCGAGCCCCTTCTTTGACAGTCTCGTCCAGGTTCGACGAGGCCTGGGGAATGCCGTGCCTAGTTCTTCTTCGGGCAAGACGTGCTGGAGTGGTTAGTATTTGGCCGTGATGAAATATCGCCAAGGTCGCGGCAAGATACCGACACCTAAGGAACAACGCTTGGCCGTGGCAGGCCGGCGGCTTTTTGTAATGAGAGAGGCGGCATTTCAGCGCCTCCATATATCATCGTCCTCCCTCTTAGACGTTCACAATACGAATTGATCATAAACCAGGTACTTGTATCCGCGTGTAATACATCTTCACTCACTGCTAGCCAAGATAAACGTGGCCGATTGAGACATGACAAGAATCAGAGCATCAGCGTACAATGGCCTCTCCGTCGCGACTGCTAGCTACTTCGATCGCCCATTCCAAGCTCCTGGCCCCTGCGGAAGTATCCAACTAGCAAGCTAGGACTCACCTGCCCTTGGCTATTCGTTCAATGACCGGCGAAGTCAGCACCAGACAGCAGTCTTTTTGGGTTGATCACAAATCGAAGCGTTGAGAGCTGGAGGCCTCACCGAATGGGCCCATGGAGCTTCGTGCCGCCTGAGTGTACAGCCCGAACGGTGGGTTAGCTCACAGGTGAGAGTCCCGGCATTGCATCCTGCCTGGCCCATTTCTCTATTGGGCGTCTAGCGTCGACTGCGCGGTTTGAGGGAATTTTCGGGGGACGCAAAGGCAAAGTTTCTCTTGGCCCGTCAGGCGAGCGACTTTGTTGGCAGCGAAAACGAAGCAACCCCGGATGCTTGGCGTCTCATGGGGTGTGAGTCGCTGGGTCCTGACGGAGGGTCCAAGGCCGTCTGTTGGATGAAGGGAAACAGACGGAAATGGGGACAAACAACCCTTGATGGGGGGTATGGGGTCACATCTATTTATTGCAAAGTGGAGATCTGACATCGTGTCGCTGAACTCACTGGAGGTCTGGGAAACGCAGCATCTTTGGCAAGCACCTCAAGCCACCGTCGAACATTGGCCGCCGCAGCAGATCGCTGCGACGTCGTCCTTATGACAAGCAGATGGTCCGTCCGCTCGAGGTCAAAGTCGCTCTGCTTGCATACGATGCGCCACCCCATGGCTGAATCGAACGATGGTGAGGGGGGCTTGGCGACGCAGACGACGGATGCTCGTGTCGTATATCATTCTCTGGAATGCCAGGGGAAGACAAGTTACTGTTCTCACTCGGTAGGTACGGGTAATCGCCAGTTGACAGCACGGCCCATTGCTTGACGGTTTGTCTGTCCCTCTTGTCTGCCGGCCGGGGTCTAGGTGCCGGAGGGCGGCAGCCGTTTCAATCACCATATCTGTCTTGGCCCTCTTGGGGCTGTCTTTATCGCCACGGTCGCCAGGCCAAGATGATGCCAAGACGAAGGCCAAGGGCTTGCTGTGTTGGAGGGAATAACTCCAGCGGCATCTCGCAAGTCGCGAGGCTTTCTCGGTTCATTTTCGGAGGGGTTACGCTGTGATCGCGTGGTCTCTCTGTGCAACGGAGGTCAGCGTGCGTTCTGAGGCGGCCGCATTCTGACTCCCCCCTGCTGCTCTGCGCCCGAGCATCACTCACCACCACCACCGACGGATGGATGGAAGTATAAGATTGAAACACTGGCTGTGGGCCTTGGTCATCATCGATAAGCCAATTGGCGCCGAGACTTGATGTAATCCAAGACCATTGAGAACGCTCAAGCTGATGGGCCAAGGCGCCTAGAGATATCGAAGAAATGTCGCGCAACGCCATTCCTTGTCCACTTGCCAAGACGCTCTGCAGGCTGGGGAGGGCCAGTAGAACCCCAGGGCAAGGCCAAGACGACCTTTCCAAAGTCTGGAGCTCGTGAGAAAGAGACCAAGAGCGCGTGGGTATTCATGAAACTGGAGCAAAGACCACTCTGCAACAAGCCCTACTCGCATCGCAGCTTGAACCCGCCGAGGCAGGCAGGCATGCGGTGATGATCCTTCTGAGCTGCCTGCACCGCCTGCGGAGTCCTTCCTAATCTCGTCCCGGCGTCTGGACATATGTCACCCCATTTGACTCTCCGCATTTGATCCTTGTGGTGGGTCTTGTCTCCTCAGACAGCCGGGGTTTTCGCGATCAGCTGAGGGAAGGGACAAGATGGTCCGATAGAAGCACAGGATGGAGACGGCCAAACGTGGACATTTCCAAGGCTGACAGACATCGAGACTCAGAGAGGGGGCGCGTTATTAACATGTTGCATCATGGAAGCAAAAGTGGTGATGCTGTTGTTATCAACGGTGGCACGAGTTCGTCTTTGTGGCTCGGGACTTTGGACTCCCAAGGCTTTGCCGGAAAGCTTGGTATGGTTCCGTGGCATGGCCTGCACCCATCAGGTTCGTTCGTGGCGTACCGGCGGCGAGCCTGCTCATGGGGGCGGGCACGAGCATGCAGGACGGCGCAAAATGTGCGGGTATTATCCCTCGTTGAACTTTAATTTCTTTTGGCCATGTCAGCAACAGCGTGGAACATGCGTCGACCGATGGAGATAGAGGGCTCTGAACTCAATCTGGTGATTGACGGGGATCACGAGGCGAGGCACGTCGTGACGGACGGTCGCAGCAAACTCACAAATCGCGCAAATGAAATGCAAGTGGCGGGCCAAACGTTGCGTGAGGAGCGATGCCAAGACTTGTAAGACATCGTTTTGATTGCTCGCCGTCTGATTGTGTATGAGCTGCAGAGGGTTGGCGGCTGTCCCTCCCCCCCCCCCGCGCTTGAGCAGTGCGTGCAGGCGAGAGAGTTGAAGCCAAGGCGAAACCGCCCATCCTCGAAAGTCTTGGCATTGCTTGCACAGCCTCATTTGAACGGCGAAGCGGCGGGCGCAAGGGTCAGCTACAGGCCGAAGGTGCTTAGTATCTGCAGCCAAGGACGCCCAGGCTTTGTCTTGGCTGGGCGATGAAGCGGCAACTTCTCAGATTTGGCTGGCTCCGATGGCTGTATTCCGTAGGCAGCTCGTGGTGCGTGCCGTGTCTTGTGCTGTCTCGAGTCCCGGCCTGGAGGCCCTGGGTGGTGGTCTGTAGCAGCAGCAGCAGCAGCAGCAGCAGCAGCAAGAGCACACACAGTGCTTGTTCGTGGTCCGGCAGGATTGCTGATGATGCGATGGATGGCATGTGCGACGGCTTGTCGTTCCTAGAGGTCTTGACTTTTGTCGATGAAGCTTGGCGCTGCGGCCCTAGAGGAAGAGGACGACGAGCAGAGAACCCGCAAAGGCCCTCCCTCCCTCAGGCGGCTTCTGACACCAGTACCGCCAGAATGGGTCGAACTGCCAAGTTTGGTCGACCCGCTCGCTCACCTGATGATGGACATGAGGCCGGGTTTTGGGTTACCTAGGTAGATGGGATCCATGGGGACGATGCAAGACTCTGACGACGACGAGAGCCAGATCGTGATTTAGCGAGAAAGGTTAATAGAATAGAAATTCGGAAAGAGTCGTTGCACTACCCACCAAAGACATGGGCAATGGGAAAAAAGGGTGGCAGGGAAAGGAAGACAACAGAGAGGAACTGGAGGATGAAGAGGGAGGGAGGGAGGGAGGGGTACGAAGTACCTGCCAATGCCAGAAATTAAGTCTCAACCCCACGGAGTTTGGCAGGCGGGAGATGTTACGCAGTACATCCGGAGATGTACCGTACAAGGGAAGGGGACTTTGGGGATACGTACCACTCGGACTCCGACTCTCTCTGTGTTTAACACGGCACGCCGTAGGTAGATGTAGATGGATACATTGCTGCCTTGATTGGTTTTTATTTTATCATATATTTTAATCTTTTCTATCCATGGTCAGTCAGTTTGTGATTCGCACGATGGATTCGCTCGTCAGTCTACGGATACCTGCACTGCATGTGCTTACTTCCCAGGCGATATTAATCTCTCGCTTCCCCCTCTTTGAATGCTAAGTCTTGGCGATACCTACGCACCCATCTCCTCGCGCAAAAGACACTTCTCTCCCACACCCAATGCCCGGCATACCGGCTTCCCTGACGTGGGCCTCAACAAGCGGTATTGCGCAACACTTTGGGGACGAGCCGGTTTAGACGGCTTGTCGCTGACCAAGGGGGAGGGAGAGGCGACTGTGCTGCGAACATGTCGAGGGGAGGAGAAGGGGGGGGGGGGGCTCAGCAGACGAGCTTGCGCGTAGCCCTTGGCGCCAAGGCCTGGCGGTCTTGGCTGCGGCGGAGAGGCCAAGAAGAGAGGAGCGGAAAGCTTCTTTTCGCTCTTGGTCATCGCCCCTCAACCAACGGTGTCGAGTCACCTGGCCCCAAAAAAAGGGTGGGAACCCACCCCCCCCCCGGCTTATCGAGGTCTTGGCATTGCCTCCGGTTGAGTTGAGTCGCAAAAAAAGGAGGTGGAGGCGCTCGCTCGGTTAAGCACATTAGAGTACATAGTACATACAGTATAGTATGCCCAGTGCGGCAGGCATGACGAGCCGGCTGCATCGGAGCGTCAGTCAGTCAGTCGAACATATGGATACAGAGGATGCAGTGTCTAATACCTAGGTATCTATGTATACTGTGTATGTAGCTACAGTACAGTACCAATGGAGTTATGGGGTATGCGCTTATCGGAGCATCCGAAGCCGCCGCCCCCCCCCCCCCCCCCCC
>MU843026.1:0-29746 GCA_030867305.1 Colletotrichum zoysiae | reverse complement strand
CCCCCCCCCCCCCCCCCCCCCCCCCGTGTTTTATTCTCGTCAGTCTCTTGTGCTTGGCTTCTTGGGGAGAGTCTTGGGGAGTCTTGGGGAGTCTTGGGGCCAGGAAACGGCTTGGACAGTCTTGGAAGGCTTGTCGAGTCTTGTCCTTCCGTGCCCGTAGTCCCACTCCCTGCTCTTCTTTGCCTGTCGTGTCAATCGTCACCCATGCCCTGTCAATCGTCCCATCTCTGGATGTACTGTAGTACCGTAGGTATCACTGAATTCGTAGTATACGGTACTGCGCAGGTGGGCACGACATAGGTAGTGTACCTACCCAGTACGGGGCACCACACAACGGAGACGCTTTGCCTTTTGCCTTTTTGCCTTGTGACATCAGGTACAGTGGGTGCTTGACGGCTTGTTTCTCCAGGGAAGAGGGAGGGAGGACGACAGACAGTCTTGGGGGGTGGGTCTCTTCTCTTGTCCCGTCCGGTCGAACCCCAAAAATATGTACTCGGCTTGTTCGCTCGGTCGGAAACAGCTCTCGCCCAGATCTGAGACGGTCGCGGGCCTCCTCTTCAGACGAGACGATACCTAGACAGACGTGTAGGTACACAGAATACGTAGGTACGGCTGCAGCATCTGCCGGGCAAGTGCGGAGCGCTGCATCATGCTACCCAGGCTACGAAGACAGATAACAATCCACTCATTGCACGACAACCCCATATCGTTAAATGGCGACAATCGGCGTCAAGATGAAGGCCTGCACCGCACTTACGGCAGCAGCATCATCATCATCATCATCATCAGCTGATGGCGAGGCACATATACAGTACACACCGTAACGTACCGTACCGTACCGTACCTAACCTACCAGAGTTACCGTCCGTACCAGCAGCAACGCAACTGGAAACGGGTGCGCGCGCAGAAAGGATGGAGCAACCAGCGCGCCAAGTGCTAACTAATGCCAAGCCCTCGGCCAAGGGAGGACGAGGTGAAAACTGGAGATTTGCCAAGACTTCCCAAGACAGCCAAAAGTCTTGGCATCGTATGCGCCCGGATGTTGCGGTGTTGGCAAGGTACATGGCATGGCAGTGCGCGCTCGAGGCATTGCGCGGCTCTTGGAGACTGTGCAGGGAATTCCCGCCTAACGGCCCACACTGCTCGTTTTGCGCGCGCGCTGATAGCTGGCGTCTTCTGCCTTCACAGTGCCAGCAGGCTCGCCTCCCCGCCCGCCGCTGGCCACTGCTTGTCCCCCCCCACCATCCGCGACATCAGCTCGGCAGCCCTCGCCACCCTCGACCAATCAAGCACCAGCTGGCCCGGCAAGCCCCCGGTCGCCAAGACTTTGCCAAGACTCTTGGGAGGGTAGGAAGAGCGGAAAGGAAATGTGATTCATGAATAAAGAGACAAGCCGCCGTCCATGCCCCTCAGAGGCAGGCTGGTAGGACTCTCGACGAACAACTCAGTCTTCTTTCTTGCAAGAGTCGGCGGAAAAAACATAAAAGCATTGCTGACCGTCTCTTTTCCCCTCGATTCCGGCCTTTGCCTTGTCCCAAGTATCGCGCTCTTGGTATCATTCATTCATCCATCCATCTACACCATCTAAACCCACTAACTGGAAGCGCGCGCCCCACTCCACTTACACAAACAAACATCATCCCACCTCAACTCACTCTCGCTCGTACTCGGTGTTCCCAACCAACGGGACCCGGCTCCGAACTCACTCGTCCTTTTCGGGCCATCTTCTTTTTCTTCTTCTTTTACATTCAATTGAGCGCTCCCAGCTCAGCTCACCACATCACATCCGCACATCATGTCGACAAAGCAAGAGAATGAGAGCTCTGCGAGCAACTCTCCCAAGAGCAGCACCCCGGCCCCCTCATCAGCCACCAGCAACACCTCCCAGTCCAACAGCACTAGCGCCGAGGACAACCTCATCTGCAAGTGGAACGCCTGCAACCTTAAGTTTGTCTCACCCGAGGCCCTTTACGTATGTCAACTACACTCCTCCTGCGCGATACTCTCACCATCGCATCGCCAATCACCCAACCCCGCTGACCATTTCACCAGGAGCACATTTGCGAGCGCCATGTCGGCCGCAAGAGCACCAACAATCTCAACCTGACTTGCCAGTGGAACTCGTGCAGAACCACCACCGTCAAGCGTGACCACATCACTTCCCACATCCGTGTGCACGTGCCGCTCAAGCCTCACAAGTGCGAGTTCTGCGGCAAGTCATTCAAGCGTCCCCAGGACTTGAAGAAGCACGTCAAGGTTAGTCGCGCCGCCTCGACGCAAAACAATGATGCTCGAAAACCCCACTAACACTCTATCCTTCAGACCCACGCCGACGATTCAGTACTCGTTCGCTCCCCCCAGGACCAAGGCATGAACGGCTACCGGGCGCAACCCGGCAAAGGTATGTAGAAGCTCACGTTTGCGCATCCAATGTCCTCTATTTTCTCCCAACTAGAGGCTAATTTGCCTCCAGCTTCTTCTAGCTACTATGATCATAATGGCCACATTCGGACTAACTCGGCCGCCTTCGCACACCAGGCTGGGCATGCTAGCTACTATGCACCCCAACCATCTACGAACTATGGACTGTACTTCAACCAACAACCCCTGAACCCTCCCCGATCTGAGTACATTGGCCACCACCACGGCGGCTACGACAACCGGAAACGCGCCTTCGACATGGTCGACGACTTCTTTTCCCACGCCAAGCGCCGCCAGGTCGACCCCACCTCTTACCAACAAGTCGGTCGCTCCCTCCTCCCCCTCCACGGCGCTCTCGGCCTGCACACCGGCCCTATGCCCGGCTCCGACTACATGTCCGCCCCGCCCCAGCACCACGTCCAGCAGCACCACGTCCAGGGCTCTCCCTCCGGACCCGGCCCTCTCACCCAGCAGTACTACCTGCCGCCCATGCCCAACGCCCGCACCAAGAACGACCTGGTCCAGATCGACCAGATCCTCGAGCAGATGCAGAGCACCGTCTACGAGAACGCCAACCAGGCCACCCAAGGCATCCACATCCACGGCCAGAACACCTTCGACCTCCGCCACAGCCCCTCGCCCCCGGGCGGCCACCGCGGCTCCCACGCCGGCCTTCCCGTCTCCCACGACGGTTACCACGCCGTGTCCGCCGCCCACATGGCGTCGCCGCTGACCGCCGTCTCCTCGACCGGAACCCCCGCCGTCACGCCGCCCTCGAGCACCATGTCCTACACCTCTGGTCACTCGCCCAGTCCCTCTTCTTCCGGCATGTCTCCTCAGTCGAGACACTCCTCCACCGCCTCTTCAGTCATGTACCCCAACCTCCCCGCCGTCAGCTCCGTCTTCCCCGGCCAGTCGACCGCGTCCACTCTCGGCCCCAGCTTCGACAGCAACGAGCGCAGACGCTACTCAGGAGGCATGCTCCAGCGCGCCGCCCCCTCGTCGCCCAAGTCTCCCATCTTTATGGACGACTCCTCCGCCGCCACCACTCCCAAGGCCGAGTCCGTCGCCTCGTCCGTCGGCTCCCCCGCTTCCGAGTCCGACACGAGCGAGGGCGCCCGCGAGCGCGAGGAGAAGTACGACCAGTGGCTCGAGAACATGCGCACCATCGAGGCCCTCCGCGAGTACATCCGCGACCGCATCGACCGCAGAGAGTACTCCGAGGAGCCCGCCGACGAAGCGTCAGCGTCAAAGCCCGCGCCCAAGTCTCCCCAGGCCAGCCGCCTCAAGTCTCCCGAGCCCATGGAGGTCGACGCGAAGCCCGGCCCGGCGGCGCCGCTCTACCCCATCTTGCGCATGCCAAACTGAAGAGAGCTTCTTGCGATGAAGGAAAGAAAAAGAAGGCCCCCAAACAACACTTGGGCGCGTGTACCAACAGTTGTCCTACAAGCGTGTTTTTTATTATTCTTTTTTCCACACAAAAAAGTTTTCGCCGCACGAAACGAGGGGGGGAAATAAGTTGTTCGTGACCGGTTTCCGAAAACCTGGTTCGTATATGATTCTACTGCTTTCTTTTACCAACAACCGCTTCTGGCAAAGATACCTCCCAAGCCTGTCGAAGCCTCTTTGTTACGTTACATACCCTGGTCGGTGCAAGTTGGAAGGGGAAGTCGGATTGACAATGCAGTCCCAACACAAACGCAGATGGAAGGTTTACCGAGAAGGGGGGTGTTAGTCGGCACGCACCCCCTTTTTCTTGGGCAAACCCTCACAAATTATTTTGATTTTATCCACATTTCATGTCAACGAAGAGGAGGGTTTTTAGCATCTGGGGAAGGGCTTTGCGAGGTCTCAAAGCACAAAACACGTGGTGCGGGAGAGAAAAACGCACCACTTTTCACTTCTCAAACACGATAACGGTTGTTTTTTTTTTTTGCGCGGACCATCAAACGGAAACCATCGGGACGGGAAATGAGATCATGAAAGAAAAACCAACACAAAAATCATGTTGCTTCGCCACCTATGTAGCAGTCTCCTTGGCCTGAACTCAAGGGTTGAAATGAATGTTTATTGCGCCTCTGAACCTCATGACAATTCCCCCCCCTGCCACACCTTGGCGCGCTCTCTTGGCAAAAGTGAATCGTATAAATACATACAATCCCCAGCAAACGGATCGTAAATGTTTTTTTGGTGCTTGGCCGCCATGTCATCCATCCTTTTTGCCCAGCCGTCGCGCCTCCCGCCGTCCCCCCCCCCCCCCCCTTCAGGCGGGAGAGAAGCTCGCAGCCTCCTCGGTGCCGGTTTCTACGCTCGGACTGATTAGAAGATGATGAACGTTACGAGCCTCACTTATACCCTCCTATTTCCCTCCCCCCCCTTTCCACCACACTTGGCCAGAAAGTTGGGTTTCAAGCTCGGACGAACGGTCCGGTATCCAATCTGCACTCCAAGAATAGAAATCCGTCTCTGGGCGAGTGCGAGAGCAGCGAAAGAGCGGGGGGAGAGACCATTCACTTGGCACGGCGGAGGGGGGGGGGCAGGCAGGGCGGCGCAGCTGGAGGCGTCCGAGCCCGTTCCGGTGCTTTTGGCAGGCGGAAAACCACACACGCTCCCCCCTCCAAAACCGGGGAGAACAAGTCGCCGGATCCGGTGGGGATGACGACGGGCGTCATCATATCGTCTGCCCAGACACGCCGCGAGCCGGGAAGCCAGGCTTTCTCCTCGTTAAGAGAAAAGGGAGGGCGGGCCGCGGGGAGAGAGAGGGGGGCTTCTCATTCTTGTCCGTCGTCTTCTCAGGGCTATGGAATGATTTCCTTCTTGCAAAGTGCCTTCCAGCTAGGGGTCCTGTCTATAGCCGGGCGAGAGCTAGATTCAGACGCCACCCCTTGGCCGAACGTCTTCGACGCCGCCGGGCGCGCGCGCGCGCGCACACGCGAGAGAGAGAGAGAGAGAGAAATAAGATATGTACGTAAACAGCGTCGGGTGTTGGCAGGGACACGGACGGGAGGAGCGGGCTGGCTGGCTTGTCCGTCCGAGACACTAAGCTGACGTGGCTGGCATCGATTGTCAAATTAGCCTGTTGGGCAGGCCGCGGAGGAAGCCCATCTCCCAAATGAAGTCGCCTTTCTTCTCCTCTTGGCGAAGAGGTGTACGCCATGTTTTTTTACCTCTTTGAACCGAGCGGGTTTCTCTGCGCAACGCCCCCCCCCCCCTTCCATCCATCCAACGACGGGGATGCGGGGAAACGATTGAGACATGTCAGCCATGTGTTTGGCCCTTTTTCCCTCTGAAAGGGAACGGAATGATCATACGGGCGAGGGTGGGATACGCAAAGGGAACGCAGCGTGTTGTGTTTGTGCCTCGAGCTTCGGGTTTCTGGCGGGACCCTTTGGTTTCCGCGTAAACTGAATAGAAGGATGGAACAAAGCCTGGAGCTCTCTTCTCGCCGGAGACGATGCCGCCTTGGATGACCGCCTGGTGTCTCGGGCGGCAGAGCGGAGGAGGGGAGGGATACGAGCCAAGCGGCTAAGGAAGCACCTGACGATCCTCCTTTTACAATCCGTGGAAAGGGGGGGTCTTGCTGTTTCTGTCAGTCGCACGCGGGTCGACCGGTGACGACGCCTCGCGGGTTCGTCCTTTTTCCTCTTAGGGGCACATTCTTGCAACAGGCGAGGCACAAACGTCGCGCCGTCGCGCGATTGGCGACTCCTGAGCCTCTTGTCTGAGTAAGCTTCGTGTCTCTCTTCGGCAGTATTCCTCTTGAACGACGAGCCCTGGCTTGGAAAGGAGGCGACTGGTTGTTCCTCGGCCGATAGTGAGCGTTCTTGGTGTAGTTGAAGAGAGCCCGGTGCGATGTTGTCATACTTGCTAGTCTGGTTGCTTGTTCGCAACCACAAACACAGGATCAGGTAGTACAAAACCACTCCCGAGGACTATATAAGACATCGAACAGCAGCCTCCGTAAAGCGATTCTCCATCGTGGTTATCAAGTCAAACAGCATTCGACCGTAGATCCTCAAACACACATCAACCACCAAAACCAACGCAGGGCGCGAGTTCCTCTCATCTCGTTCTCCTCAACCCCCAAAAACTTCCCGCAAGCCTTCGTCGCCAAATCCAACAATGCAATTCAGCAGCCGAACCGTCCTTCTCGCCCTCGTCGGCGCCCTCTCCGCCGTCCACGCGTCCCCGGCGTCCCCCGACGCCGCCCTCGCGGCCCGCCAGGCGGCCACCGCGGCGGAGCCCAAGGCCAACTGCTGCTCGTGCGACCTGCAGAACCCGGGCCCCAACTACATCTGCACCGTGCCCCCAGCCGGCGAGTGCAACGTGCCGGCCGTCGCGTGCCCGCATGACCCGGCGACCCAGGAGCAGTGCTGCTGCTGCGACATCGGCGTGCCGGCGATCCGGTGCAGGGCCATCCCCAAGGGAAGCGGCTGCTTCTGCACCAAGGTCAAGTGCCCTTTCCAGTTCGACTTGTCGTACTTGCCCATGTCCGGATGAGCTTGCGCAGTTGCCGAGGTTGATGAATGGGGGGATCTCAGGGGGGGGAGCGGTGCATGTAAGGGGGGCGGTACATGTAAGGGGGGTAGTGGACAGGTCAAGGAAACGGATACTGGGGTGGTCTATTGAAATATTTGGTTGCTTTGAATCTTGTCGTTTCATACTTGTCTAGGTCGTGCTACGGAATCAAAGGACTACATTCACTCAACCCGATCTGGTTTTGCTGATTCAGGTGTACCCAAAATCATATACGAGAGACATTGTTTTAAGATTCCAATCATGCAGCCTGTGATGTTGTGGAAGAGAAAGTCTCGAGATGAATTTCTCCCCCGCTTGGCACCATTGAGTCTAGTCCATGGCGTAGTGTAGTGTGTGCGACATACAACACTGTGTTATTTGAAAAGGCCGTTGACGACAGACTATTCTGTCAACCGCAGGGCTCAGGAATGCGGAACAGGGCACGTGGGAAATTGAGGTGCAGGAAAGCCGTAGGATTCGATCTGTCTACACAAACAGTCAAAGGCTACACAGGACCCTATGTTTTCACTTTCAGCTGTTTCGACAGAACATGCAATGTCAAATGTTCAGGCTGTCACAAACATAGCAGAAAGTGGTCTTGACCAACGGCGTCGTTGTCAGGATGAGCATGGGCGTCGTCTACGATTTTGAACGGGTTCGGAAGCTGCAGAAGATGTACATGTAGCCAATTAGAATCTCAATGTATGTGTTGCTTTGTTCTAGTGCGGACTTTGTCTAATAAACGACGGCTCATACTCCCATGGTGACGCTGGTACAGTGAACAAAGTGGGAGGGCTTCTGGGTAAGAAACTTGTCATAAGAGTCCTTTTGCACAGCCATTCACTATGGTCACCACCAATATGTTGATTTCTAGGCGATGTTTTGCCCCCCTATGTACCTATGTCACTATTCGTTTGACGTTTGGGAAGGAGTACAATATTCCAACCCTGTCGACGGCGTCTTGACTTGGTAAGATGTTACCACTCTTGGTTGTAACACAAGCAGTCAGAAAGATCCTGCCTGTTTCACAGAATAGGGAGTTGCAGAGCTCGGCGAATTCAATGAAAAAGGCGGATGCGAATTTGTCAACGTGAAAAAAAGGCTTGTATCACGACAGCCAGTCAGCGTGATCTTACGTTGGAGGCGGTACGCCATTTTATCCCACAATCCAATCACACGATAGCAACGCGTGCCAGCTCGAACATTGGCCAATGAAAGAACTGCGGCAAGAGCGTGCTCACAACTCATATGGAACTAATGGATCAGGTGGCCTGGTCTACGCTTACGACTTCAATAAAGGCGCATGTTGAGAAATACATGCGGAGTAAACTGATCCCTAAAGTTCTGGATCCCGGTGGTATATCGGCACCCGGAAACAATAGGTATGGCAAATTACTTACGACTGATTCATGTGGATAGGAGATGGGAAAGGGGTATATCAATCAATGGATCTTACTGGCCTGCCATTGCTTGATCGTCTCATCTTTTGGTTGCTTCCGGAAAATATCATGTTATTCATTATGTATGCCAGTAGAATCAATTGGACTGGATTCTTCCATGGCAGCACTTCTGATATGTCTGCTATTGTTAACGTTGCCCGCTTATATTTATTCCCGTTCATTGTTTTTGCGAATAGAGGCACAGTCTTATGGAAGAGCTGGTTTGCGCAGCCACACAAGTTGCATGCTCTGATTACACAACATGCACACATCCTTGGGTGGTTTTCATGCAGAGCGGTCAACAACACAGAACCCGAGGTACGAGACAGTTGCAGAGAGGCCCCTGACAGACACCCTCACAACATCTCCCGGCTTCAACCCCTTAACAGGTAGTAGCAAGAAGTCCTGGTACGTCAAAATCTTTTCCGTCATTCGAGGTCATTTGGTCGGCGTTCCCTGGCGTTCCTCTGATCCGTTTCCGTAATACCAGGGCCCTTGCCCCAGTGTGATTGCTCGTCGTGGACGTGTACTTCAGGCTACCAAATTAGTGCCGCAGCAGCGTCCAGTTTGAGTGCAGAGTGCGCGCAACTGCTGAAGCCCGGCGACGCTGCTCAGCTCCAGTGAAAGTCGGATGAGTGTATATACATCTAACTTGTTAAAGACGATTTTGCTGAACCCGGCCGTGCTGACTCCGGATTCGCAATAATGTCAAGAGCAAAATAGGCAAAGTTTTGGGCGTTCCTGATCTTCAGATTGTCCGGTAAGTGGGCACAGCTGATTAACAGAACACAACAGTCAGTTGTAGCCTTAACCAACTAAACAATCCATGGCAGCGACTTACCAACTTCTCGAATAGCAACCGTCCCGACCATTTGGATCAAGTTCGTCCTCAGCTTTGGGATCAGGAGATGTTGCCTTAGGCATGTGCTGAAGCTCGTGTAGTATAATGAAGCCATTTGAGTGCTGTTCTGCATTGACGTTTTTCCGATAGCGTTCTACCATTTCGGCGTTGGTTAAGCGCCTATTATTGAAGAAACCGTTGCATAGCGTTAGTAAAGTCGGCCCTTGGGACTGTGTGCTGAAAGTGCCGGTGAAAGCCATGTCATCTTTTTGACAAATAGTGCTGGTTGCACGCGCACATAGGTAAAGTAGAGAGTTACGTCCTGGGGAAGGACTACCCTCACGTAATACTCTATACTGGATACCCTTAGATCCAAAGGATATCTTTAGCGGGATAGTAGGGGGTATTAGATGTGTGTGGGCGTCTCGATGATTTCCTTCGTATATACAGCACTTTGCGAAGACTCTTGAGATAGTCAAACTTCTCATCGAAGCCGGAGCAGAGATCAATGCTATCTCTTACCAGAACAAGGTGTCAATCTCTTGATATACACTTAGCGGACCCCATCAAGCGACAGCATCCCATGGGCCATGGAGCAATAAGGACACATGTTCCCCACCGGTGTTCCTGTTCTGGGCAGCATAACAACTCAGGTTATATCCAACCACAGCCAGCTTGCTACGTATGCTGACATTTGGCTGCATGCCGCATTGGCTGGGCAGATTTCTGCGCTTCTTTATTGGATGACGAAACAGGGGGTTGATAAGATGATACTGCAGTAGCACTGCGGGGTGGGATGTCTTAGCAGAGCTTGAGACTGTCAAGCACGGCGCCCCGGCACCCATGGACTGTACCAATGACCATTCTACCTCGATAGCCCATCTTGAGAGCTTTGTGCCGAGGCCAGGGCTGGCCGAAAAGCTGAGAAACCCCTAGCCTATCGGCAAGGATATGTATGCATCGAAGCCTGACAGCCCGATGCGCGCGGGAGCTCCATGTTATCGTCAATATCTCGGTATGATTTTCTAAGAGAGAAATGCCTATTGATGAACAGAGCGTGCTTGTTCATACTAACATGTGTATTGATGCTATTTTGTATTGCATATTTACGTAGTAAGCCAACCAGTATCTCGATTTGGGATGAGGAGTCCAGAAATTATGTATCCTTTTGCCTGCCAGGAGGTACTGTCTCTCGTGGAGCACCACAAAGGGCCATGGTGTTCGTGTCACTGGCCTCCTCGGTCAACTGCAAGCCACCCTGGTACCTTGGCCTATCATCTTTTTCTCAATACAATTTCCACAACCTCAACCTTCAGATAAGGAGAGTGCTATACAGGGTTCATTCGGACCGATTCCGGGCGATCTCGGGCTTGTTCTGAAAGCGGGCTGACGCCCTCACAAAATGATGCACCTAGCCACACCCAACCAATGCGCCGTATGTAGGCCGCGTTCATTCGACGCAGTCAGCAACAAGGGTGCAATAATTCGGGTTTTCTTCTTCTATAATTGTCCCCTCTCGCAGTGACCGCGTGCAAAACAATACTGTCACCAAAACTTCAAGCCAAAATAACTGCCAACAATTAGTCCTTGTAATTCGCTCTGGAGAGCCCTAGTACACAAAGTTATCATCAATGCTTTACTATCCTCTCCACATCGCAGTACAGTACGGGAAACTGGATAGCATAAAAGAATTACTCAAGGAAAAAGTTGTCGACATCAATGGGCGGGATCATCACGGCAACTCGCCACTCTTTTGGGCTGCTGCGAAGGGGCGCGTGGACGTGGTCAAGCTGCTGCTTGAGGAAGATCATGTTGACCCAAATCTCCAGGATAGCTTCGGTCGGACGCCACTCTCAGCTGCTGCTAAGAATAAGCATACAAATGTGGTCAAGCTGCTGCTTGAGAACGGCCGTACCAACCCAAACTTTCAGAATAAAAGCGGTTGGACGCCACTCTTTTATGATATTAAGAATGGGCATGATATCGTAGTCAAGCTGCTGCTCCAGAGGGACAATATCGACCTGAACCTTCAAGACACCCACGGTCGGACACCGATCTTTCAGGCCGCTGAAAGCAGACATAAAAAATGTTTTCAACTGCTTCTGAATGCCGGTATGAATGAAAGCTCAAAAGCCCGTCCAAGTCGCACGCCGCTGTCGTGGGCCACCGAGAATGGATACGAGAGTGTGGTCAAGATGCTACTTGAGGATGGTGCGGACCCTAACATCTACGACGAGGATGGTGGCACACCACTTTTACGGGCATTTGAAAATGGGCTCGATGAAACAATAGGGCTCCTTATCCAACACGATAGGACTACTTTACATCTACTGGTCCAAAAGGGGGAAGTAGCGCCGGTGAAGTCGATCATCGATGCCGGCTACGACATCAATACGGCCAACTACCTCAGCCAGACAGCGTTACATGTTGCAATCTCTTCTCGCCATTTTGAGATAGCTACAATGCTTATATCGTCTGGATCAGATGTCAACACCAAAGATATCAACGGTGTAACTCCCTTACGCCTGGCAATTCTAAGTAGACAACGCAATTTTATTGAGTTGCTGCTTACAAAAACTGCGTGCACGAAAGGCATAACAGTTAATGAGTGGCTAGATGCCTATGAGAAAAGTCACTCAAAGACAGTAGTGTCACTATCAGTGGGGACAAATGGGGGAATCCGGTTGCGGTTTATTGAGGAAACAATGGGAAGCCTACCAGCTGAGCCAGAAACAGAAAGTCGTCTGTTGTGCGTATAAAATCTAACCCTTTTAATTCTATAAGAACTAACGCTTGTAAGACTATTTCCAGACCACTCTACCTGGTCACGGTGTCTGACTTCTAACCCGACAAAAACTTCGGGATCAAAGAAGGAAAAAGTGATTTACACAGAGCAAATCAACAGTTCAGATATTAAAATCTCGGTCACTGTTTGGACACCCCAAAGAACAAGCGTCAATACCCAGACATCCCTCGACTTCAATTGGGCTCAACATGGGGTAGCATGGACAATCACTGCGCCTACGAAACAAAACGGTAGATCCTATTGGAAGACGAAGAACTTTTTTAGCATGCTGCCTAATGGTTGGATTCCAGAGGAGGGAATCGACCTCTTTAGACAGGTTATAGCCTATTTGACAAAGAGCTGGTCGGAGCTGTGCTATACGGTTGAGGAGGATTTATCCAAGCGCGTAAGTTGACTCCAAGCCAGTGCTAGGTGCAAATCATAACGACGTCCCGTTATTAACAATCCAGTATAGCGTATTGATCAGCTGAGCGAAAGGGGACAAAGTCCCGACTTTATATCTCGCCTTGCCAAGGACGCAAAGAGCTTGGCTGAGCTTCGCAGTTCCTTTCGAGACCAAGTCCGTACTGCAAGAGGTTTTGTTGTTGACTATTGCCGTCGCTACGGCGAAAGCGAACATGCAATAGTCCTGCAAGAAATTGAGAGTTTTTCAGAAGTTAGTCGCCAAATTGACCAGCTAGACCAAACTATCAGGGATCTGTTACAGCTAGTAAGCATGTTTCATTTACCTTCTCAACACTGGCCCTATTTAAGCTTTTACAGGAGTTTGCCTGGGTGTCAGTCAACGAGGCTCACAAATCAACAAGCATCGCAACAAGCATGAAACGTCTCAGCTGGATTACTGTATGTTGATCACGCTTTGAACCTCTCTTGTGTCATCCTAGCTTACGTTTGTTGAGTTTATCTTTTTACCAGCTATGTTTGCGTCGGTAAGGCGCTATATACTCTTAGTTCTTTGAAATAATTCCTAATGAACTAACATAAATGAATTCTAGAGCTTGTTTGGTATGAACGTAGATATCTTGCAAGATAATCCCGATTGGCGTTGGTACATTCTCCTTGGAGGGGTCTTCTTCATTCTGACAGTTTTGGGATGGCTATTTTTTAAGTTTGTTCAGGTAGGTTACACTCAACTGTTACTACCTACTATTTTGCATACTAACTAACAAAAACACAGGTTGAGGAATGGATGGAAAGAAATGTTGGCGTGCGACTGAAAAGATGGACGTCCAAGCAACAGCAAGATAGAACAATAGTATAATCTGCGTGGGCCTATCCTACCGGTCACTTTGGCTTAGGATTAAGGCTTTTGTGTATTTTTTAGTTATCTTTATCCTTCGGGGAGCCTTTCTCGAGGCTTCCCTCCAAAATCATCTGTCCAGCTCTGGTGGGGAGAGCATGAACCTTCAACTCATCCTCATGTTCCCTTCCACGACCGGGTTCCACCCTTCTCTCACCCTGATTTACATGCTCGCACAATTAGCACCAACGGCACAGACTCTCCTCCCAACTTGGTAGCTTTCGAAGCATATCAAACTAATAACTCACTTAATATCTTTTGTGTTTTTAGAAGCTAAAAAAGTGCTCAGCGGTTTCCTAATATACATCTAACACATACATCTATTATTGATGAATATAATCGCTCTAAACCCCTATAAGCGGTCTAGTGCAGTACACCCAGTAAATGTAATATTACAGTACGTAAAACCCAATACGCAGCACCTCTGACTTATACCGTATCTTAATATCTTAATGCGGTATAGAATACCTAATAACGCAGAGGTAGTTATTATATAAAGTTAGTTATCTATTTTATAACACTGTGTTATACTAGTAACTCTAATAGTTTCTAGGATTCTTAACCTGTTATTAGAGAGGTAAATCCTCTTTATCCTGACTCTAGGAAGGCTACCAATCCTATCCTATTTGATAATCTACATCTCAGTCTTATTTAAAATTAGCGTCGTTTGTGTCTTTACAGTACGACTCTGCATAAGTATCTTGGTCCCGGCATGCCTACAGAGAGTGAGTCGCTTCTCTAGTATATATAACTATAAAGTTCAAGACTTACTTTTGAGAAACTATCTTCAGAGCTGCAAACACAGCTAGGATAAGTGCCGGTCTCCATTTCGCCACTAACTGAATTACAAGCTTTTCGAGTCATATCTTTAGAATAAGTGAATCGAGTCGTATTTGTCCCGCAGCTAGTAAAATAATTAGTTATCTAGGTTACTGTTGCTAGGGTAGGGGATAACTATACATACTCGCAAGTAATTTTTGCATGTGTTGGCATAACAACTGCAGCCACCCAGACGGCAAAGAGGAAAAGCTTCATTATGTAGAGCGAAAGTGTTAAGTAAACATGGATGGTCAGAGTATATAAAGTAATGGTCTAGTGTCTTGTGGAGGAGTAAGAGTGTAATTTGTAAAGCCTTTAAAAGATTTGTAGATCATTTGTAGAACGGTTTTAATACTTTTTTAAAGGGTTTTTTTTTCCCGCTTTGTTTTTTCTTTACTATTTAAACTACTCAGTAACACCTTTTATCTTGTAAAAGCTCCTTAAACAACCTGTATTGTATACCGCGTTAATCCTCGTTCAATTCCTAATGTATTTCTCAATGCGCTCTGGGCTCATCGTCCCACTTAGGCCCGATTGAGCCGCGCCCATATACGCACACTACGACGTATTCAACTAAACATACCCTCTACTAATACGAAAGGATTAGTAAAGTACGTTGGCGATACACGGTAGCAATTTTTCAGAGAATTCATTACGGAAATGTCCGCATTGTTCATCTGTGCCTGGGCGCGTCAGTCCGGACTCACCGCCCATGTCGGTACACTTTAACAGGGGTTGGACTAAATTTGAAAATCCGGGTGGGACCCTAAAACTCTAAGCCCAGAACAGTACATAGAAGGTGATAGAAGTCCTGTCAAGCGGTTTCCCGATATGCATCCAACATATGCATCCATCGTGAAGATGCCCGCTGACCGTCTGCCCAAAACACTTGAAGTTGGGTTCTGATACCCACATCGACTCGGGCGATCAAACGGCTTCTCATCAAGACCCCACCGTTTCAAGAGGCTCACCCCCGCACCAATCACAAAGTCTCAATCCCGTCAGGGGCGCCCCATCACGGCGAGTCAACTCTAACTCTGTTTGTTCCCTACATGGAGACATAGCTAATTACCCTCCCCCGAAGCAGGAGCTTGACAGGTCCGCAGCGGTATTTCTTTTCTTCTTCTTGTTGTTCTTCATATCTGCTTCATCCTTTGCTTCTTCCTCGCTGCTCCTGTCTTCATATTGATCTCGGCCGCGTGTACAAAATGGCATTCAAGGCTCTCCTGCCGGTGCTCGCGCTTGCGGGCGCGGGGTTCGGGTGGCAGCACAAGACCGACGCCGAGGTTCGCGATGCCCTCAGGTCCAACGAGTTTAGCTTGGTAGCGTGTAAGCAACCCCCCCGCATATCGCCCAACCCATAATCCCTCGTCCACTTGGCCGTGCTAATGATGCGAGCAGTTGTTGCGGTAAGCCCCTTGACGACAAGATGAGCCCGTTCATCCAAGATCAGTCGCTACCCATCGCATGTTGGCCCCCGGTGCTGACGAACCAAGCCCTCAACGTACACCACCCCTCACACACACACCCGCGACGGCATCCGTTAACCCCGCCACAGCGACGCGAGCAAAGCACTCGAGCAGCACTGGTCCGCCGTCGAGGAAGCGATCCCGACCGCCCTGTCCGTCGACTGCCCGGCCTCCCCTTCGCTGTGCGCCGACCTCGACGTCGTCTCTTTCCCCGCCATCCGGCTATATCGCCAGGACGGCACGAAACACTACTTCCGCGGCCCTAGGAAGGCATCCGAGTAGGTCTCTCCCACACCCAACCCCCTGCACCGACCGAGTCCTTTTCGTCTCTTGCTGAGCCGCACGCGTCCCCCTTCCAGGATCGCCGCCTTCGTCCGCCGCATGCTCCGCCCCGCCGTGACCCTCCTCGACAAGGAATCCGCCGAGTCCTTCCGCGACGTGGATGACGTCGTCCTGATCGCGCACGCGATCGAGTCGGAGACGAACCTGCGCGAGCGCTTCGCCGCGATGGCCGAGCGGTACCGGGACCGCCACACCTTTGGGCTGACGACGGTCGACGAGGCGCCGGGCCGGGTCGGGTGCTACAACAACGCCGACGGGGCGTACCACATGACCTCGGAGCTGGACGAGGTCGGCGCCATGGAGAGCCTGCTGCGCGGGTGCGCCTCGCAGCTCGTGCCGCGGTTGACTCGCCGGAATGAGGCCGAGCATCTAAGTGTTCGTCGTCCCTTCCCCTCCCCCCACCACCGTGGATAACACGTCCGTGTCGTGGCACCGCTGACGTTAGGGGATCCGCAGACTGGCAAATCGCTGGCCTACTTCTTCTCAAAGGACGAGGGGAACCTCGACGCGTGGACATCCGCCGTCAAGCCGCTGGCGCGCAAGTACCACGAGTACATCACCTTCGTGACGGTCGACACCGGCGAGTACCCGGAGATGCCGGCCCTCTTCGGCCTGCGCGCCGGCGCCAGCGAGGGCTTCGCCTTGCAAAACCCGTCCGTCGGCCTGGCGTTCCCTTTCAAGGGGGGCAAGATCACGGTGGAGGCCGTGGACCAGCACATCCTCGACATTTCACAGGGCAACGCCGACGCCTGGCAGGTGGGCTCGCCGGCCCCGGAGGAAGAGGAGCAAGAGGAGGTACCGGCGCAGGCGGGCGAGGAGGTGCAGCAGCAGAAGGTTTCTCAGGAGGAGGAGGGGAAGGCCGAGGACGAAGAGACGAGGGAGAGCAATGCGGCGGCGGCACACGACGAGCTCTGAAGGCGGCCGCCGTGATCGGACTACGGAAATCCGCCTGTTCTCTCCGAAAGACAAAACAAAAGGCACAATCTCCAATGACTCTTGCCGCCGTGGCCCCACGTTGCTTTGATTGATATCGCCGCGAAACCGCACGAGGTGCAACACAGTCCCACGCCGCGTTCACCGTTGGCCCTGGCGCCAGCCGCCCTCGCGCGTTATCCCTCGCTGCGACCGGGACGGCCGTCCCCAGCCGGGCCCATCGCCAGCTGTGCCGTCCTCCCTAGTTCCACCAGGGTTGCAAGCCCCCGTCGTGGTCGAGGCTCCGACACCCCCGCGTCATCGGACTTTTCTCCGGTCTGGTACCAGTACCCAATACTACCTACGTACGTCAGGGAGGCGGAGGAGGCTCCGACGTTGCCCTTACCGTTTGTACATCGCATCTCGCGATAACGGTGAAGAAACTAGGGTGGCGGCATTGCCACCACTCTGCCCCCCCCCCCCCCCCCACCGACTACGACTCTAGAACTGGTTGAATCGCCGGCGTATGAAGTAGCTCTCGAACTGACTCGGTCGGTCTCTTTACGGGTGTGGTAAACGTATCCCGGTGAGACGCCGACCTAACGCTGTCATTTGCCCTATAGCTGGTGCCATAGGGCCGGGGAGCCGGAGACGACTCCGACGGCGAGTTGCCAACTCAATCGAGACTATATCATTGTGGTGGATACCTTTCAACGGGGTTCAAAGTCTGTTAACTGGAGTTTCCAAGGTTTCAATGGCTTCGGCTTCGGACACGGATTGCAGGGAGGTTCCCTCCCATATCGCGTTCGGTGGCAACCCATGTACGCAACCCGGTGGCTCTGCAGCCTCTGACTGACTGCCCACCCCGTATCCAGAACTGAGGTACACTTTACAAGGCGGTTGGTTCCTCGTAGGGTCGCCGGGTACACGATAACAGCGATACAGTTAGGAAAACACGGTTATAAGTATCATTCGCGTATCCAGAACATCGGCGACCACGAGCATCCTTCTGCCCTCGTGGTGAGAAAACGGATGCGATTGGACCGCAACAAGGGTTATCCGGACGCATACTATGCTTCAATGTGATAACAAACACGCCGTGCTGCAGCAACGTGTAGCCGCCTTCTTGATTCGTCTTGTAGATGCGCGAATCCGCCGGCGATCCTTCATCCTTCCGTTCCTTGGCAACCTTGCCGCTGTGAGACTTTTTTTGGTCGCTTCGGTAAGCCGAGCAAAAACCCAGCCCCTGGCTATCTATCGCTGGCTGTGCCGCAATCCCATCAACACAGCAAATGGACACGGCCTCGGACATGCACTGGTGCGCGCGCGCCGAGAGCCAAGTGGTCGTCCGCCGGGCGAGACTCGGTTCCTGCCTGATTCCCTCCCACGATCCCTCGCCTCTTGGCACGGTTGGCCGACTAGGCTGAGATTGGTAGTTGGACAACGAAAGGGACTTCGGGGGGGAGAATCCAAATTGGGAATGTAGGAACTCCCGCCGTGCGAATGAAAAGAGAAGGAGAAGAAGAGGCATTCTCGCAAGGGGTGGCCGTCTTATCTCGGCATCCCTCGTCAACCGCGAAGGGCATATAAGTCAACCCTCCCATCCAAAAAAAAAAGAAACCCTCAACCGCCGTCACAAAACCAGCTCGAAGTTGTAAACACACAAGATAGAAACAAGAACCCGCTCTTTCAGAACCTCTAGATTACTCGCGCGGGCAACAGGATTCCAACTCCCGCCGCCTCTGCGCCAAGGAATTGAAAGAAAAGCGAAGATGCAGCTCAAGCCCCTCCTCTTCCTCGCCCTCGCCGCCATCGCCGCCGCCGACGGCGAGCTCGGAAAGCGAGCGCCCACAAAGGCCGAGTGCTGCTGCTGCTACGGCGGGCCCTCGGTCGGCTGCGCCGCGGACCTCGACTGCTCCGGCATCACCACCAGCGTCTGCTTCGAAACGCTGTGCCCCTTCAAATAGGGCGGGACCACACAGATACCGGGGGGGGGGGGCTCGGGACGGGAGCCATGTCTAGCTGGGCTCGGTATATATCATGTCCTGTTGGCCATCGGCTGGCAGCGGAAGAGGATGGAAAACAGGCCGACCAGTTCCCCCGAATCCTCTAGGCGGTCGCGCAGGCCACCATCGCGGAAAGGAAGCAGGTTCGGGCGAGCCGTAGGGATGATAGTCCGCGATTGTGTGCGCCCCCCGACTCACGGAAAGGGGGGAAAAGAAAAGTTTAAAACTTCTACCGCCAACCCCCTCCCCCCCCCCCCCAACACAACAAACATCCCAACCGTCAGCCGTGTCATTCCATTGCCGGCTGCCGGTGGCAGCACGTCATCCACCCCCCTCCATCGTTGTCATTCCTTCGAGCATCATTGGGGGGGGGAGGGGACCCCTTTCCGTCCCAGTCAACCTAAACAAATGATTAAACCCCCTTTGAAACATCCATGACCACATTGACCGGGAAAGGACAGACTCCATGTGAACACGTAGTATGAGAAAGAAAAAAAAGGAGACTTCGAGGCTCGTTGGACGAATGCTCCATCGGGCCGTGACCTTTGGAAAGCAGTCCCGAGATCACAGGGACCTTTGTTTTGTCCTCATCTCTCTGTTTAGCTCCCCTGAACCCTAAACCTAGCTCGTGTGTGCTTCTCATGGTTTGGCCACTTCGTCATCATGCAGAAGCCGGCCGACCGTGTGGGTGCGCGAGCAAGCGTACCGCGCCCTCAGGCGGCAACTATTGGTCCCGTAGCGGTAGAGACTGCTTCTTGGGTGTTTACCTGGATGTACGGCCTTTAAACGTACGATTACGTACAAATCACACCTCCGACGCAGTTTGGGCTGATGTTACGTCGACTTTGGTTATTTCTCCCGTCCCCCCCCCCTAGGAAAGATTCTACGCGCTCTGCTACCCGCTTGGGCCGCGAAACAAGATACGACGTCGGGAATAGAAGGCCCTTGAACGCGGGCCTCCGCTACCTCAGATGTTACGCAGACGAGCAGACTTCTACTGTGGAGCTCATGCCGCGGCACGGGAGCCGAAGGACCGAGTCCCAAAGCTTCCGAAGTCCACCGGCGTTGGGCCCGGGCTCCCTTGCGCTGGAGCCGTAGACCCGGAGGCCGCATGCATTCGAAGCATCGAGGACTCCGGGCAGTCGGGCGCGGGAATGCTTTTACGAGAGTGGTCCCGGACCGTATTGCAAAGAAACGAGTTGTACCCGGCATCGGGTTACTGGGGCGAGACGGGCGACGGGTGCCGCGTAGCGGAGCGGTCGGTTAGCATATGCAAGAGTCGGGTTAGCAAGAGCGTAGCCGTAGGGGCGAAACCCCCAGGAACCGTCGGCGTAAAAACGGGTGATGGGAAAAAAAGAAAATCAGGCATGTTTCGCGATTAAGTTTTGTCGTGTATGCTTCCTCCCCCATCCCCAGAAGTAGTAAACCCGTTTCCGTCATTCCAAGTCGCCGCGTACATTGTGATACCCGGAGGCCATTGACCCAAAGACGCAAAAACGGGTCCTTTTTTGTTGCTCCAACCCAAACGAAATTTTAGAAAAAGAAAAAAAAAGATTCCTGACCTTCCCCGTGATATCTAAGCTTGGTATGTTACTCTAATCCCGTAAATCGCTCGCTAAGTCGCAAGGGTCTCTCCAACGCGTAGAACCGTTGGAAGAACAGTGTAGAGAGAGTACGCTATCACCTCTGTGACGGTCATCATTCCCGCCTTCAGAGGCGACTAGGAAGTTTCGCCATTGGCAGCGGCCGGTTCGGTGGCGGCGGACTCGTCTCGGCATCTTTGGCACATGCACCACCCGCCGAGGCTCCCTTTGGCCCATTCTCTCCGCTGCTCAACCGGGAGCGTGATGTCGCAGTAGTGGTTCAGCACCTCGTCTCCGGCCTTGAGGCCACCCGGGGCGTCGCCCACGATCTTTTCTTTCCGCGCCCAAAGCAGCATGCGCCCGCCCCACTCCCATGTAACGTTCGGGTTGCAGTCGTGATTGGCCAGGCACCAGAAGGGATGTACCGCTGCGACATCGGGTCGGCCGTCACGAGGGTTCTTGCGTGCCGACGCCGTGCCGCGGAACTTGCTGTAGAGAGTGTTCAGGACCCATACGTCGTGTTCGTTGAGAGTCGCATAGATGTCGACATCCATCTTCTCGAGAATGTGGAAAGGCGTCTCGATGTTGTATTTGAACGAGAAAGGCAACGTCCAATTCGGCGGCGGGTTCGCAGACGGCGATATTTCGATTTCGTTGGATGCCGAGGGCACAAAGTCGCCCCAGATGTACTTTATTTGCATCACATCCAGGGGATGAATGCCCTGGTGGTTGGACATGGCCAGGATGCGAGCCAGTAGCAGCAAGTGCAAGGTCTCATCCGCTTCCGACGCGTCGGGGTCCTTGGCGATGGCATCGACATCCTTTTCGCAGACGGCAGGGTGGTATGCCTCTTGCGCCAGATCGTGGCAGCGTTGGCTGCAGAACACCGTGTCGTAGCATTCGTCGCAGTTGACGGCGCCGGGCTCGTGGCCCAACGGCGGCAGCTCGGCGCTGCACGCGTCGCAAACCGGCTCTTTGAGACGGTTGTTGGCGGTCAAGAGCGAGTACTCGTCCAGAACGGTCTCCCCCGGCGCGATGTCTTCCTTGACGAAGAGGCCCAGCTGGTTGCAGGTGGGTATGAACTCGCAGTCGTCCATCTCGCTGGCCCCCTCCAACAGAACGGGGAGTTGAGACACCTGGACGGCGCACTTGGGCGCGAATTTGGACAGCTCGGTGTTGAGGAAGTCGAGGGACTCGGGAGCAAAGCGGTCGGGCTCGTACGAGTTCCAGGGGTAGACTTCTCTCCGCACAAGTCCCCATTCCGGCAGGACATTGGGGTTGAAGTCTTTCCTGCGAAGTCGACGGCGGGCCATGTCCTTGATGTATCCCATAGTCTGGAGCAACTCGTCGTTTGCGGGGGCAAGCTTCAGGCCTCGCTCACAGAAATCGTAGGCGCTCTTTAGACAGCCGCACAGCAGAAGGCTGAGCGACAGGATCTGGAAGGCGCGCACGGAAGACAGCTTGGCCACGTGGGCAACCAGACCAGACTGGTCTTTGGCTTCATCGTCAAGGTAGTCGCTTCCGATGCGTAGCAGGTGCCCGTGGTCGAGGACAAGGGGCAGAGGGTCCAGAGGACGTGACTGGAGGCTTTCGACGGCTTGCTCGTGATACTCGAAGCTCTCGTTGAGAACCTCGTCAGCCAGGAGCAGAGCGCGGTAAGCGTCACCAGCGGCGAGATCAGGGTAGGCCAGCTCCGAGTGGACCACGGCGCGCTCGAGGTAGAGAATCAAGTCGTAAGGAAGGCCGGTCAGCGCGTCGGTAAGATGTTGGCGACGTTCCAGCAGTTGTTCGCGATGGGAGGCATTGTCCATCAAGGGCGACTCGTTGCCTGGTGTTGTAGCGTCGGTCGCGGACATGGCGTTGAGAGAAGCCAGTACAATGTGCTCGCTTGGGGTAAGATTGGCGAGGGCTGGCGTGCAATAGATGCAAAAGTCCCGAGCTTAATACAAAAAGCCGCACACAGGAAGCCAGAGGCGGGGAAGAACAAAAAGAAGAAAAGAAAAGAGAGGGAAAAAAAGCCGCCCAGGGATCGAGGGTGAAATCGAGATGAAAGTAAGTGACACTGACGTCAGTGAGGAGAAGCAACGATCCTGGTTCCCCTGGGCTCAAGGTCCAAGTAAGACGGACGTGTGTTGTGGTACCTAACCGGAACACCGTCCGTTCTGGGGAAACGGAACGGTGAGAAACAACCTGGATCTTGGGAGCAAAATAAGCCTGCCTGTTGGCACGCAGCGGCGGCGGTGCGGCGGCGATGGCGCCTTAAGGATTTCGACTTTGAGCCTTTCCGGCAACAGGAACGGGGCAAGCCCACAAGGGTCAGGCCACTTTACGACAGACAACCCTGCCGGGATCGGACTGCTGGAAAGTCGAGATGTGGCTGCGAGAAGAAGTCGGAGAGCCCGACGAAGGAAAAGATATGTATAGAAGGGAAGGAATGGAATCGTAGAGGAAGAAGGGCGTATGTCCTCTGACCGTAACTGGGGGAAATGGACGTGGCTGTTTTTTGGTGGATGACGGCGTCCAAACCGATGCGAGTTGGCTTTAATTTTTTTTAATTCCAAGTCGCAAGTTATTCTCTCGCCCTTTGGGTGTTTCCCCCCCCCCCCCCTGTTTTTTCTTCTTCTTTTGGTTTGTTTGACACTCTTGGCAGAAGGTTAGCCGGTTGGTTGATGCAGGTCAGTCCCGATAAGACGGAGACTTTGACATTTGGTTGTTAGGTAGCAGTTCCGTCCAGGCGTGCCGTTTTTTTGAGGGGTAGCGTAGCGTAGCGTATCGTAGCGTAGGTAGGTAGCTTGAGGGAAGCATCAGTCGCAAGACGGCCTTGTCGTCCGGAGAAGGGAAGAGAAGAAATTTGCAAGGCGTCGATCGGATATTGGCGCGTGGACGGCGGTTCGTTGGTGTGCGATGGATGGCAAGTGGGGGGTTTCTGGACCCTTGAAAAATGGAACTTCAGGGTCCTTTCGCGTATGGAGGGGTAAAACTACCTACCTAGGTAACTAACTGCCCTGGTAGGTAGGTACAGTACTGTAGGTATATACCTAGGTAGTACATACCTACCTACCTTCTTGGACATTGCGTCGCAGCCGCTCGTAAAACTATCCGCAACACTGAACCGACCTCGAAGCTTCTACCCTGACGTTGACTCGTGAGGCGCAATGCCTTGAATGGAGCAGAGAGCACCCGAGCATCCATGCTACACACCCTTGGCTCCCCAGGAAGCCCCGGCAGAGGGGCGTAGGTAGTGACCCTTAATTACCTAGATAGATACCACAATGCCTAAGTATCCATACATGACCAACCTTTCATGCTAAACAGACCAAGTGATTGGTGGCAGCGGCCTACAGGTTACTTACTATAGGTAGATGGAGGTTCAAGCAAGAGGCGTGCGTACGAATACCGTAGACGTACGTACAGACAGACAGACGTACGGGATACCGGCAGGATACGTTTGTTCTTCCGGTACGGATGGATACTGCAATAGGTATACGATACTCGATAGGTAGTACGGAGTACGAATAGGCATACTACCATGTACGATGTACGATGTACATACCACCATCGCCAGTAGGCGAGGATAAGGGATCTCAAGCCTGTCCGTGCATGATCCCCTCCTCCACCCCGTGGGTTGCGTTTTGTCGCGAATTGGGTTGGGGGGCTTTCTTTCTCCAAGGAACGACATGCTGGATGACGTCACCATCAGGAGCCCATGTTCTTTCATCCCGTCATTTGCCTTTTGGCCTTCTGCCCTGTTTTGTGGGTTTCTGCTTCTTTTGCAAACATTGGTCTTCGCAGTGACAATTCACATGCCATCTCAGCCAGTACAAGTACATAGGTAGTTTGGTTTACTGTGTGTGTGGTGTGGTGGTGTATCTACCTATATATTGTACTGTGCACACATACCTAGGTAGGTAGGTAGCAGTACGTGTCGCGCGGAATAGACGCGCATGAGATCGGCCTACCGCGGCACATGGCCCCGGGCACGGGAGCACACCGTTTCGGCCTTGTGCTGAAGTTATTCGGTGTTCCGTCGTTGGAGTCCGTCCCTCTTCTCCTTGTTTGTCAGCCAGTGCCTGATCGGCATCCGGGGGCAGCAAGGACACGCAGAATGAGGCTTACCTACTTACGTGGGCCCTGGCACCCTCCCTGGTCATCATACCCGGGTACAGTAATGCCGCCCACCGCGCTGCCTGCCGCCGCCGCGCTGCCGTCTGGTTCGCGATAGGGGTCCAGGTGATCAATGGCCTTGTTGCAACCTTCGCCCCGCCATCTATCTACCGCTCATCGTCAATTTGGGAAACGTCCGACATGGATCTTCTGCAGACTCCATACCATCCCGTGGATGCCATTGTGCGGGCTCCCTGCGCCGTCTAGCCTGCCTGCCTGCCTCTGTGGACTCGCGGCGCGGTGGGCACACCGCTAGAGACAACATGGTGATGCCCACATCCTGCAGTATGCTGCATGCAAACCGCCCGTGGCTTACATACGAATCGACGATTCCAATTCCTCTCCATCGTGCCATGATTCGCGCATCGCGTATCGCCAAAGAAGCCGCACCGTTTATAGATGATGCTATCGCGGCATTCCGTTTCAAAAAGCTGCGGTTCGTCGGTTAAACGCTGTGACCGGCAAGTTCCCCTCACGTTTGGGGCAATGACGACAGCGTCTCCGCTACTGTCGGACCAAGTTCCTGGTGAGTATCCGTAGCTGGGTACCTACCTACCTAACCCCTCCCCGCCCGGGAGCCCGGCCCTTCGTGATGTTCCCATGAATCGGCAAAGTAAGAGATTCTCGAGTCAGTCTGGTGCTGTGACGTCATTGTTGAGATTATCTCGATGGGTGTACATTAGGTACCAGCCTTGTCGTGCTCCATCAAATCCACGCCCATCCATCTTCGTCCGATTTACCGAAGGACCCTGCGGGATATTTCGAGTCATGTCGCCATCTATCAATCGCATGACGCAGTGATGGCCTGTTCTGGGCGAAATCCGCGGTAACATCCGTACCAGCTGCGGCAACTGGAACAACGGCCGTTGCGAGCGCGAAGAGGGCTGACGGCAACAGCACACCTAACTAACATTTACTTACGCTAGGAGATTGGGTATATGTCGTCGACTTGACACAACGTCCGTTTTCTCAGCAATGGCTGAAGAGCTTATCCTTGAACACGTCGTCCCCCGCCATGGATTGTCTGTTCAATGCAGTCCAAATAGTGAACGTATGTAGACATGGCCTTGGTCTTCTGGCTGGTATGTTTTCGATTGGGCTGCATCGATGATTACATGGTTCCAGTTGTCGGCTTTGTCAGCGTTGCCGTTGTCTCTGGAGTTTCTGTTGATCGTTCTGGCTGCATCGATGATGATTGCATGATCCCGGTCGTCGAATTCGTCAGTGTTGGGTTGGTGCTGACAGCAGCATGATGCGTCGCCGACCAGGTCCCCAACACCCTAAGTATAGCCGTCAATTGGGATGGAATCAGCGTGCGATAACCATATTTTCTACTCAGTAGTAGTCCGCAGCTGGAGGGAGGCGCGCCAGCTCACGGGCCGCTAGGCGTTCTAGACTCCTTCCCCGGAGTTTGTGACACATGTCAGAGACCGGCAGGCAAGCAACACAACACAGTAACAACGTGGAGGGGTGGCTTGCTCGTGCTCTTGTCTTGTTGCAGCGTCATGGTGTTGATCCAATGGAACAGGCATCAAGGCCGGGGGAGTTGGGTAGAACTCGTCCCACCGACGGGGCGTCGGACAGGAGCAGCCGAAGAGCCGGCAAGCGGACGGCGGGCGGGCATGGTTCCTGAAACATACGGAGTACATTACCTGTAGTTAGTTAGTTACCTAGGTAGGTGGTTCGGTTGCCCAGGAGTTGAGCTTTGATGGCGGAGGCTCGTGTCCAACGGAATTGTATGGAAAGGCCAGGAATCGGACTTGTGGTGGCGAAACGAAACGCTGGTTGTCGGCTTGGCGTCGCTGGTTGCTTCTTTTCCGCGTAGCGGTTTCCTTTCCTTTCATTGCATGTCGGCATGTATCGTACGTAGGTATCCGTACATAGTACTGGGAGGAAGGAGCAAGGCGCGTCAATCATCGGCTCCTGACGATTGGACACCTCACACCTGTGATGGCAGGTCTGTGACATGTCATCCCAACTGATTGTTCGTCGGACTTGGAGCAACTACCAACCACTTTGGATGTCCGAGAGGTTCCGTACTCCTGCCGCATATACAGTACCATACCTATGGGGCATTGTTCGTCCTTTCCACGTCCAGTGCTTGCCAGCGCCTAGGTATGTACAGCTATATCCGACCTGCTGGTCTTCGCCTCAATTCAATGCACGTGGACCAAGAGCTCCGGCGGTGCTGCAATCCGACGACCGACCGCGAGCAGAGCTCAGTCAGGCCCATGGGCTGGGCGCCGCCCATCGTCTGTCTTGGCGCCTCGCCAACAAATCATCCCTCGCTTCCTAATCTGATATCACCTCACAACCCGCCGGCCATGCAACAGCGAGACAGAGACGGACAGGCGAACCTCATCCGGAGTGCAAACTACCTACCTACTTGACATTGACCGCACGATGACTGTGTTGTTATGTATGTGGAAAATCACCGTGGGTGCCACAGTGACTACCCACATACACACAACAGCGCCAATAAGGCTTTGCAAACATGTCATTCATCTTCGGCATTGTGTCCTTCTCCTCCACAACATGGAGACAAGACATGCCGCGAGCCAAACCGTTTCGGCAAAAAGACAGACAAGATGTTCCAAGAGAGATAGGTATTGCTTCTGCTGTGGACACGTCAGATATTGGAGATACATAATCCCGCATTGCCTTTTTCCACCACCAGTCGATACACAACAGCCGGTCCACTGGAAACATCACTCCCCCCACCTCTTGCGCACTTCGCCAAGGGTCAGTCAGCCAGCTTCCCCTCTTCCCGCCGTTATCAATCACAAATAAATCGCTGGTGAAACGTGCTGTCCGAGGCGCCTGCGCACATCCTATCCACCCGGATTATCTATGCTTCATTCTACTCGTAAAGCGTTTGATTTTGATTTGGAGGACCAGGCCCAGCCAGTCTTCATTGGGCTTTGAGCATAATGATAACGCATTGGCTCAAGCCACAGTTTGCTTGCCTCTCTCTCTGCCTCTGCCCTCCGTCTCTACCTCGTGCTTGTGCCGTGCGCTCTCCCGAGACGACCAAATACCTTGGCCCCGCTATTGGGTTTTCATTTTTATTTTTTATTTTTTTAGACATCTGGAAACGTCCATGACCCATTCCGCCGCTTGATTCTTACCTACCTACGTAGTATTTAGAACCGACCCGACTGGTCTACAGTATTACCTACCTCCCGGGTACCTAGAGTGCAGAGCAGAAGCCTCCTTCGTCTGAACTGTCATACACACCTCATCCGTCTTTGGACCTGCCTGCCAACCCAAAAGGATCGCTCGCTCGCTCGCATCCCGCAGAACAAAGTCGAAGTTGCACACAGCTTCCTTCTCCAATTTCGGACTACCCCTCTTTCTGCACCAACAGCAGACCGTTTTTCCCTCCCCCGCCTCAATCTTTTTCCCCCTTCACAACCTCGCTTTCGACATCAATCTTCCACGCCACCCCGCCTTCCACATACCTTTTTTACCCCACCATGAGCAACAAACAGCCGAACCTCTACGCTTACCCGTCGGTTGACGCCCTCGCGCCTGCTCTGCGATCCTACGTCATCCAAGCACAGAATGCCGGTGTGAGCCGTCACGGCGCTTTCAAGCTCGCTGTCTCGGGCGGCTCCCTGCCCAAGACCTTGGCACAAGCACTCCTGGCCCCTTCGTCCGGCCCCGATGACCAAGTCCACTTTGGCAAGTGGGAAATCTTCTTCGCCGACGAGCGTGCCGTCCCCCTCGACCACGAAGACTCCAACTATGCTCTTCTCAAGAAGGAGCTCCTCGACAAGATCCCCGCCGAGCTTGGTGCCCCGACCGTCCACCCCATCGACACCACCTACCTGAACGACACCCAGGAGCTCGCCGACCAGTACGAGAAGACGCTGGTCACCAGTTTCGCCAGCCGCGACAGCGTGCGTCTGCCCATCTTCGACCTCCTCCTGCTGGGCTCTGGACCCGACGGCCACACCTGCAGCCTGTTCCCTGGCCACGAGCTGCTGCGCGAGACCACCGCCTGGGTCGCCCCCATCGAGGACTCGCCCAAGCCCCCGCCCAAGCGTATCACCCTCACTCTCCCCGTCGTCAACCACGGCGTCAAGATCGCCTTTGTCGCCACCGGTGGCGGAAAGAAGGACATCATGAAGAGAATCTTTGAACACGGCGACGGTCTCCCCTGCGCCCTTGTCAATGAGGGCGCCGGCGACCGTGTCAGCTGGTTCGTCGACAACGCCGCCGTTGAGGGCGTCAGCTACCCCCGCCGTCCCTTCTTGTGAGCAGCACAGTACCGGACGACCCGGAGGCTTACCGGAGGGGAGGAGGAAGCCGGACATTTGGAGGATGATTGCGCATTAAAAGATTTGTTGCTCATTTTCAGATAGACGGGGACTCGATAAACGGCACATCTCCGGAAGAGATGGAATTTTCAAAAGAGGATCAGTCGCGGAACACATTCGGGCATCTTGCGAGCGTCGCAGGTTTGGCCCCAGACCCTTCTCCCGCCATTCCTTGGGGTTCTTGTCCAACCCTTCTTCTTCTTTTTTTCTTCTTTTTTCTATAACCTGAATCTGCTCGCCGGGCCCCCGAACTCTTTGATATCCATCGACGCCAAAATATTATGATTTCACGATACGAAGGAAATGAGACAAAGGCAGCAAACGAAGGAACTTATCGAACGGATCCGGTATACTGCCGCTATATAGCGCATTTAGCAGTAGATAGTACGACGGCGTCTTCCCCCCTGGCGAAGAGGGAAAAGCCTGAATGCAGAACAAAAAACAAAATAAAATCAAAAATACACCATGCTTATCTCGGCTCACCCGGCACACACGTGGTCAGCCCGCAACCACGTCTCCGAATCCAAAGTCACCCTTCGCCCCCCTCCTCGTGGCCCCGCGACGGGTAAACCCGAGAGGATGGGGCGTCGTCGCATTGTGGAGCGCGGATGTGTCTGGTTCTGCGTTTCCCGCATCATGACGAGGTGTGCGCGATCCCCTGTCTGCCTTGGCGGAACGCCACATACCTCACCCCGCCGATGACGATCCTCCATAGGGCTGAGGACGGAACGCTTCCTCGTCCTTTGCTGCCTCCGTTGTTGACATTGCAGGAAGATCGGCAAGAGAAGAGGGGGGGGGGGGGGG